>VDFB02240404.1:0-12655 GCA_007258455.2 Sequoia sempervirens
AGAGCTCTGGCAATATTCTTCTTTGGAAATTCTTCCCTCAATTTCTCCTGCTGAGATTCCACAACTGTTATCCCCAGCGCTATCACTGCGCCCTTGCTAACACTGCAAGACTATTTGCTCTCACTGCAAATCTACTTGCTATCACTACAAGTCTTTCTCAAGTGTATCTACTTGCTATCACTGCAAGTCTACTTGAGTGTGTGTGTTCTCCAAATGCCCATTGATCCCCTTTTATACTTTTCTCATTGGAAAACCAATGGCCATGATTTAATCTCAATCAATGGCTAAGATTAATTAGACTCTAACAACCCTAACTAATTGGATTCTAGAAGTCTCTAGAGGAATCAATTATTTAATCACATAATTATCTGGACAACTAACTTCTTTCTAGAAGTCTTTAGAAAATAATTAAATAATTAAATAAACATTTCTTGGAAATGGAGACACCTGTCCAAGCTACATAAATTAACAGTGTCGTCCAAGTGAAGGCCCTTGCTTTGGGTAGCACTATTTGGTTCCAACATAGGTTATATGGCCATTGGAAGCACTTTTGTCTAGCCTTTTAAATTTGATATCCCACCTTTGTAGTGTATTGTTTCGATTTCACACCACACCAATTTTTTTTAGTCTGGTTGTGAGTTCCATACAATCTTCTATTGATTTAGTTCCTGCTTCTATTCCTCCTTTGTCTGCCCGTTGGTCCTCAAGTTTTCTATTGGTGTTCATTCCCTCTCAGATCCATTCATTCAGCTTTTGGTTTTATGTAGTATGTGACTCATATCTTTTAGCTCTTCCAATATGTTGTTACATTCATTCAACACCTCAATTTCCACCAATGGTTGAAGCTGTTCCAAGATTCTATCCAAAACTTTGTAGATTTCCCATTATTTATCTACCATGTCAAGTGTTCTGTTATTACCGGTCTGCATTCCCATAGGAACTTCCAAATGTAAGATCCCACGCCAATATTTTCTATCATTAATACTCTACATGGTTCATCTGAGTCTAGGTATTTATTTTGTAACACTCTACACCACAATGATTCTTGACTATTGTACATCTTCAAAATGAGTTTGGCACCGAAAGCTTTGTTCTATGCATCCATGTCCTTAATTCTTGTATCACCATTTTCTTTATTTTCTCTCACTTCATCCCAATTTATAAGCGAAAGTCTCTTGGTTTCTTTTGACCCCTCCCACAAGAACTTCTTCATGATGTCATTCCAATTTTAATACTCTCTTTTCTTGGTCAACCACATACATGACATCTATTGGAATTGCAAAAATCATTGCTTTGATCATTAATATCATTCCTGGTAGTGTGAGCCATCTACCCTTCCATGATTGGGGTTTTCTTTTGACAACCTTTAACTATGTTCTTCCATTTTTTTTTTCTCATCACCCCTTCGAATAATGGTACACCAAGATACTTGGGACTCTCCATATTAAACGCCAACATTTGTGCAATCCTTCTTTGCATGTGCCTTTTGGCATGGAGGAAAAGTATCATCGATTTTTCTGTGTTTATGATCTGGTTAGAGATGATGGTGTATTGGTTTATTGTTTCCTTTATGACCTCTGCCTTTGCCAAATTTGATTCTCCATATAGGATTGTGTCATCAAAAAATTGTTGGTGCGTTAATTGTTCCATGTTTCTTGCTACATTGACACCTCTCCAATTTCCTTCCTCATTTTTATCATTATGTTCAATGTTGCAACCATTATTATGAATAGGAATGGGGATAACGGATCCCCTTGTCTTAATCCTTTATAACTCTCAAAGAAACCATATGACACATTATTGATTAGGATTGAGAATCTCACCGTTGATACACATTCATATATCCAATCTAGCCATTTATCATCAAAACCAAACTTCTTCATTACTTACATTAGGAGCCTTCAACAAACTATGCCATAGGATTTGCTAATGTTGAGCTTTAAAGTCATCACTACATAGAGCTCTCAATTGAGTGGATAGTCTCATTTGTTATTATGTTTCATTCCTTGATTTCTTTTCCAAGAGTAAAACTGCCTTTCTCTGAGGATACAATGATGGGTGACACCACTTTTAATCTATTTTCCATTGCCTTTGCTATTATCTTGCATATTGTATTACGTAGTGAAATATGTAAGGAAGCTAAGGTAGCAAAACAACTTCTTACACTAATCTTGAGAGGAGAATAATGCAAAAAATTTACAGATCTTTAACAATTATAGAAACTTAAACAAAAATAAACACAAATATTATGCATACCACAACACAGTGATTTACATGGGGAAAACCCTTTTAGGAGAAAAACCCTACACTCCAAAAGTTGCCCAATATATTATTCAAAAATCACAAAGATTACAATATACTTGAAGAGCAAGCTTCTCACAGGAGTATCACCAACCAGAGATCTAGAGGCAACACAACCACTAGGGTCAAACCACAATAGTGGTTTACAAATTTTATGAGGAAGGAAATTTCATTTTTCTTTCTTTCCCCAAACTAAACTGGTTCGATCGAACTCAATGGCTTGGCCGAACCAACTTTTATGTTCGACCGAACCCCCAAAACATAAACACAAAAATTAATATTTTAAGGGGTTCGGTTGAACATGGGTTCGACCGAACCCCCTCAAATAAGACATAAAAAAAAAGTGAACTTGTCACTGTCATTTTTTGCCTTTTTCTGCTTTCCCTGTGCTCTATGCGTGCGACGAACGACAAATGTGAACAACAAATGACGAACAAACTCGACTTCATCTCTCTGGCGAACGACAAACTCAACTTCATCTCTCATCAACCCAACTTGCATATCGAGCACCAGGTTTGTCAAATTCGAATTTCATAGACTTCAAAATGCGTTTGTTTGTTAAATTTCTAAACCCTAAATGCAAATTTTTTCAAATTTGTTGAATTGAAACTGTATTTTTTTGAAAGTTTCTAAAGCCTTTTCAACATACACTATTTCTATGATATATTTCTACTCTGTCAAAAAATTAACATGCCCTGTCTATGCTTCCACATTTTGCATACATTTCTACCAGGGCACCTCTAATTTATTTGAGGCATTATATCAAACAGTTCATTAACAAATTTATTTGAGGCATTATATCAAACAGTTCATGGTAATTTTTGACGGGGTATGATAGAAATAGTGTTTCCATTGTATGCACCCTATATCAAACATTTCATTAAAAAATTTATTTGAGGCATTATATCAAACAGTTCATGGTAATTTTTGATGGAGTATGATAGAAATAGTGTTTCCATTGTATGCACCCTATATCAAATAGTTCATTAACAAATTTATTTGAGGCATTATATCAAAAGCACTATTGGAAATTTTATTTGAGGCATTATATCAAAAAACACTATTTCTATCATACTCGAGTCAAAAACACTATTGAAAATTTATTTGAGGCATTATATCAAACAGTTCATTAACAAATTTATTTGAGAAATTATATCAAACAGTTCATGATATAAAGTTTAGGGTGCATACAATGGAAACTTGGATACAATTCTTCATATTTTGCCTTTGAGTCTTATGACATTACTCCAAAAATGGTTGGTGAACTAAATGTATGAATCGAAGAATAAATTTAGAGGAAAGAAACTAGATTGTTTGAATGGAATGTATAATAAAATAGTTCTATTAGGATTAGAAGGAATGAAGGTATTATTAAATTTTCTAGTATTAGGAAAATATAAAAATATGTCCATTTTACTATATATATATATATATATATATATATAACTATTCTTCATATATCCATGTTAAAACTATTAAAAATTAAATTACATAAATCAATTTTAAATTTGTACAAAGAAATAAATGACTTTGACTAAGAGCGAATATTTAAAATATAGCTATCCTCTTTGCAAAATCCAATTTGATTTGAGATATTTATGGACAAAAAATATGGATGAGCATGAGCTAAGTAAGAAAGAATAACCTTAATTTATATCTTCCCTCATCAAATAATTTCACGTTTAAAGAGTTTCTTAAGGCATATCCAATTATGAAAAACTATTATATACTTGTTATAACTATATTAAAGTATATCATGAATAAAGTGAAAGGATAAAGAGTAAATCACTAAAAACACATACATAAATCATAGAAGTAAATTGATTAATATAAGGAGATTCAAGTGGTTGGATAATTTTTTCCAAGGAGTGGAAGAGGTTAAAAAGGAACCATCAAATAAATATAATATTTTAAATACTTTAAAAAAAAATACATTTCTCCCTGCTCTAAATTCAAATGGTATTCCTTCTAAGATGATAATAATTGAAAAAGAAGAAAATAATCATTATGAAGATCAAGTACCATTGATAAGTTTTAAGAGATCAAATAAAATATTCAACAACAAAAGAAAAAAGAGAAAATAGTTAATGCTAAAGAAACAACTACAACCAAGCTACTATGTTAATAAATTCTCCTCTTATTTAGTCTTCATTTCCCTATAAATTGTGGCCTCCTTGTACAAATTAGCTATTGATCACCATAGTGAAACAAATTTAACATTTTGAAATGGTTAAACATTATTATTATTTTTATTTGTATAAGTATAATTATTATGGGTTCATTTATCCTCTCCTACTCTTCCTAATAAGGTTCTATTTTACAAGCCTCATATAAATGTTAGGGTTCTAACTTCTAAAAATTGAATAGTGTCAACTTAATCTCATTAGACAATGCTCCCCTAGTATTAATGGGGCCAACTTTTTATCTATCAAACTCGGCTATGTTTACATTGAATAAGAATTTGATACCTTTATCCTGATACTTGAACTAAGATATCTTGGCTCTAATTTTAGTCATTTTATCTAAAAATTATTGGTGACATATCCATTAGTGTTTAGTTTTAATCATTTATTATTGCAATTAATTATTACAAGGAGATTCTTGAAGCTTGTATTCCATCCCCACCATTTTTATTCTAAATATTTGACATTTTCTTTCAACTTAAAGTCTAAATTTTATCCTTAATGCTATACATATTTTTCTAGGATAGCACATATTCATTATATTTCACTAAATGTGTTCAGGCATAGAAGAAAAATCTTCAATATATCTTTAAGATAACTTTGATACCATCAAGATAATCCCACCTTTCATTGCATTAATATCAAGGTTAACTAACCCTTCCTCTTTACATGCTTTTCAATTAGAGTATCCTCTAGTAAAAATAGAAACGTTAATAGTGTGGTTATCAAGAGTGTCTAGGGATGCACACATCACTATTATTAATAAATTATAAGATTGTAAGAAATGTTTATGGAAGAAATAAATATCTAATAGAGAACATAATTTATTAGTACATATCTAACTATTACATATTTTAAATAAATCCCCTTTAAAATCTATCTTATTGCCATTTAATGAGTGAACTAGGTTCAAAATTATTTTCATCTTAACTCCCCAAAATTCATCACCTTTACAACAAAACTTGATTTCATCTAATTTATCTTATTTATTCTCAAATCATATTAAAATCACCACCTTAAACTCTAAGAAATATTTGGTAGCTTATTTATTTTATCTTCATTTAGAAAAGGGTGTGAAGGGAATTTAGAACCTTTTAAAGTTTCTTTCAAAATAACTAGGAAGATTTTATTCATTGCCTTTCTTGTTGCTTTTAGGATTAAAGTGTTATGAATTTTGTGCCTTCATTCTTAAAAATTCTTATATCAACTCATTTAGCATTTCCATGATCTTTTTATATGGGAAAGGTCAACATACAATGAGATAGACACTTTCCATTTTTTTTATTCCTTAATTAGGTCTTTCTAGGGAAACTTTTAGTCTTTTCGAACACCTTACAAAAATAATGTGACTACCATTTGAGGCCTTGTAGGGAATTAGTTTTGAGTAGTATATATATGCTTTGGGAGCCTAATAAAGGATTATTAGGATTATTTTATATATTTGAACCCATACTATTAGGTTCCAACTATCTTCTTTCCTCACATTTTTACCTTAATATTTTTCTTTGAGGGATCCAATATAGGTGGAGGTGTTATTTATTACTTTGAGAATATAAAGGATAAGTTATTATTATAGAATATCATGTTAGGTCATTAGGTCATTTATATCATGGATTAAGGGGATTTTTAAGAGAATGGTTTAAGGGGATTAAATTTACTTAGAAATTTACCTTTTGTGTATCTTTTAAGTTTATTTTTTAGTATGTACATGTATTAAAATTACATAGTTAGATTTTAATTTTTGAAATTTGTACATGCTCAATTTGAATGATGTACATGTGTATGTATCCTAATTTTTATTTTAAATAATAATACATTTAATTTAAATATTTCTTGTAATTTCTCAACATGTATAATATCTAGTTTTTAATATGTTTATTTATAATTTAAACATAGATTCTTGAAAGTTAATTTTGTACTTGTTCATATATTTATATATATGTAGGTTCACCTTTATATCATGGATGAGTTTGATGTCAAGGATTTGATCAATCCCCCACATCCGCCCCCTCCACCTCAAGACCCTCCACCTCCACCCCCTCCACCTAAAAACCCCCCACCTCCACACCCGAGATCTGATGAGGCTTGCTTGCAAGCTCAGATCAATGACAATCTAAGATCCATTGAAGAAAAAATTAATAAAATTTGAAACAAAGCATTTACGCCACCTCACCTAATGCATTTTGCATCTTCGATGCAAAAAAATGTAGATGTTGTTAGGTCTTTGAACCAAATCCTAAGGTAAACAAGGCTCCATCTCATCCTTATGCATTTTGTTCAACCTTGCCTTCCTCTAAAATTCCTAAACCTATAAAATACATAGCTATCTACACATGACAACATGGTGAAAACACAAGAAAATCCTATAGCATGACATGTTGAACCCAAATAAACAAAAACAAAAATAATTTAATCTATAAGTATAAATAATTTGTTTAGAAACTTTATATATATAAAAATATGATAAATGTGTGATTATTTTTCTTTCCCTCTATAAATTTTGATTGTGGCTATATGGTGAGATGATTCACTCATAATGTAATGATAAAATTTAGTATATATGAGAGAAATATTTTAGGACATCAAACTACCATTCTACATAACTCTCACATGGAACTAAGATATTATTTTATTTTAACTAAAAATTGTTATTGTACTCTATCTTGAAAATTACTGGTGAGAATTTTGAATTATATACTTATAATTTAAAATAAGAGCATCCTTTGTAACATGGAATAGATAGGTTAGTTTTAATGAAATAAAATATGTTTTTATATTAAGAAAAAATTACAAATATATGGAACTCATACATTGAGAAATTGACTAAGATGTAACTCTGTATGAGAATTAAGATGCTCAAATAATTTATATACCTTCTTTCAATAATTAACATTAGAAATTAATACTTGGCTCATATTGTATACCCACCTCCCAATGGTCTTGGAATGGATGCATTTAGATGGAGAAGCATTTCAAAAGGCTCATGGTACTTGTGGACCCCTCAAAGGCATGATATATAACACATGAACTTTATTTATGAAATTTGGTCTTTAGTTGTTGGCTTCTAGTATGAATGTTATCTATAAGGTGGAATTCTTAGTTGAGACTCTCAATCTTCCATTGTTGGTTTTGAGTGTGATTATACAATATGCTCGTCAAACTATATTAATTTCTAATTTTAATTATTCAAAGAAGGTTTTGTTTCATAAGAAGAGACCTATGTTCACATATTCCAAGGCATGTTATTATCCACAATGCATGAAACTTCTTCACATCTCTAGCAAGTTCTAAACAGATATAGATTTTCCATTTCCATGGAGGAGATTGATGATTTAAAAAGAAAATATTATGCCATTTATTTCTTGAGAAGTCATGTTTGCATTCATGATTTGCAACTTCCATCTTCATCCAAAAAGAAATTTTGTTATTGTTATGTGCCTGATATTAACAAATCAAAACCTTCATTTGAGCATGATCGCCAACACAAAGGTAAACGAGTGGAAACAAAAGAAAGCTCGGTGAATGGCTCTCAACATGTTGGTGGAAAATCTGCATCTTTTTGAAAGTGGTTTCCTAGTTTATCAGTCTTATGTTTAGTAAGGTTTTGTAATCTCCACTGTGTTATGTATTCGGGTCACGGGTATATCTAGTATGATGTCTTCTTTTGGGTATTTTGGGTGTATAAAAGAATGTGCATATGTACTGATGTATTCAACCAATGTGCTTTTGTAACATTGTAATAAGACAATTGGTCATATGTACTAGGACCTCACTGGTCTTTTTGATATTTTGTAAAATTTGTTACTCGGACTACAACTGGGGGTTTTCTTGTTGGTTCTTTCCCACCAGTATGTCTGCCTGAACCAGCTATATGTAAAATATTATATATAAATAAAATTATAAGTGGTCTTCCACTTTTGCTTAAAAAAAAAAAGTTCTTGTAAATGTCCACATCTTTTTCCTTGACACAATTGCTATTTCTTAAAATATTTCTTATCATTTTTCATAATGTTGGTCAATACTTTACTGTAAATATTCTATAGTCATGCTCTTAAATGTCATAAGAGGGTTTCATCTTATAAAGCTATAATAATATTATATGCTCTTACAACATCTTAGGCACCTCCCTTGAAGCATTCAACAAATGACAAATAACCACCAACACAAAGTGAGATGCCTCATTTCCTAATATGAGGACAAAATAATAAATCAAAATATTAGGATGCAAGGTTGACCCACCTTTCCCAATACTTGGCTAAGTTTATCATCTATTGAGGATTGGATCCCAACAACAATTGTGCTTAGTGCTTACAGTTACTAATCCAAGGAATACCTATTCATTTTTCTTTATTGTACATGCCTAATGACTCCTCATCTCAAGTTAAATTGTGGGAATGGATTTTTATGCCCTCCCTATGACTAAATGGCTACAAGGAGGTGAATATGATATGGTGGAAAAAACCAAGATACAAGTTGGTTTATTTCTCATAAACTCTCTAAAATAATTGAATTCCTACATCCTAACTAGAAATACCATGAGGGGTTTAGATCCCATTTTAGACAAAAAAATTCTTATCTGGAATCACTAGTTCACTTGGACCAACTAAAGAGATGGTGGCTAAAGGAAACTTAGTTGTATTGATAGATTAAAACTTAGTTATTTCTCTTTCCATTGTCCCTCTCCACAAAACACCCTTATTTAGTAGATTCTATTAAGAAGCCTATCTCATATCACCTCCCAATTTGCTAAACTTTCAAGCTTCTTATTCCTCATACCTAATAATCTATCCTTTAAGCTCAACACCACCTCAATCAAAATTGATCACCTTGCTTCCTAATGTCCCTTTGGTTGATGTTCTAGATAAAAATAAATAATTATCAGAACAATAAGTGGAGGCAATCATTCTCTTTCATGTGGTCAGTGTCCTTGTGATTAGTGAGATATTTATAACAAGTATGCAATATATTTAATCATATAATTATTTTTGTAATAGAGATGAATAATTAAATAAATGATATAACAATATATAAGAGTTAGATAAAAAAATTAAAATTAAATATATTAATAACAAATAGTGATACTCTTATTGAGGGTAATATAAAGG
Source organism: Sequoia sempervirens (assembly GCA_007258455.2). Lineage (NCBI taxonomy): Eukaryota > Viridiplantae > Streptophyta > Pinopsida > Cupressales > Cupressaceae > Sequoia > Sequoia sempervirens. The sequence goes on from VDFB02240404.1 coordinate 9,590, forward strand.
GGGGTCATCATACTAAAATAAGTCGCAAATAAAATCACCTGAGTAAGAAAAGTATTTTATTGATAATCTTATTAGGGATGCTAAGATGGTAATAAAATTTTTGCAAGCAACAACGAGCTAACAAATAATAGTGTTTATGTGCTATGTAAACATGATATCACTATCACATTAACATTTCTATTATGAGTAAAGTTTAATATTATTTGTGAGTAATAAAATTGATAAAATGTTTGTATTAGATAGAATTGATAGAATGTTTGTATGAGATATTTATAACAAGTATGCAATATGAAGTCAAACTTTATTAGATTTGATTCTTAATAAATTAGTTTTAACAATTCAATTTATAGCTTTATGCAATCTATAAGTTTAAATAGTTTGATGGTATCTAAACTTTATACATATAAAAATATGATAAATGTCTGATTATTTTGCTTTCCAATATATAGTTTGTTGATGTTCTTGGCTATATAATTCAGATGATTCACTCATATTGTAATGATAAAATTCATCCTCATATGGAGGATTTTATATTATCTTCCATTAAATTCATCTTCTTTATGAGATTCTTATGCAATATTGATATTCTAGTGTGAATTCTTAATTTTAGACATATCTTAACTAGATAAATTTAGGTTCAATGAAGGCAATAAAACTTTTTTTTCACTTACATAATCCTATCTTGAAGCTCATTTATGTTAACAACTATTAGATTAAATATTTTTATCCCCAATTATTTTAAAATAATTTTATACTAATCTTTGTATTCTTATTCTTTCTTTCATCGTTTCATTTAAAATTTGAACAATTTAAGGATGCTATGTTATAGATTATAGTTGTCTTCCAATTCTTTTTAAATTGTTAATGGTATGAAAATATTATTGATGAGTAGATGAATTATTACAACTATTTTAGATTTGTATTCCCTTTATCTAGATATATTATTTACCAAAGTCTCATTGCTCTTTTAGGTGTATTGTATATATTGTGATAGGTCGAATATGAGCGTTAGAGAACAAGCAACAAGTAAAAGAGTGCAGATAAACACCAAAACAACCTACACCTCAAGATTAGCCTAAGTTGGAAATAACAGAAGATAAAAAGCAACAAATGAAACTTTATACCTTGTCTCGAATCGATCCTTTGGTTGGCCCTTCGATCTTTGATGTGTATGCTCCTTGGATGGCAAGTAGATGCAAGATGTGAAGTGTGAGATGGAAAATAGTTGGACAAAATGGATGCAAATGGCTAAGTGTAGATTGAGAAACAAAACTACAAGAGTTTGGCTAGCAAAATGATCCCCCCCCAAATGAGAGAAAAGAGGGGGTATTTATAAGAATTTTGAGAATTCCTAGGGGAAATGGATGGCCAAGATTGAGCCACCAAATATCAAGATGTAGGGCTAAGGTGAGTTGAGAACTCACAAGCCCTCACATCTTGATATGTGGCATGTGATGTAGCCCTAAAAGGTGAAGTGGACATGAGGTGGAAGGAGAAGGACATGACATGGAGGGGGCTACAAAGTACCTTGGGATTGGACAAGATCTTCTCATAAAGGAGGTCCTTGTCCCCATGTGGGTGAGAGGACATGCGAGGAGTTAAAAATTCCTCAAATATGCTCATGAGGAGATGGGAAATAATAAAGAATAGGTGAAGGACATGTGGGGAGAAGTGAAGGAATTAAAAATTCCTTTTAGGTGCCTTGGGGGATTAAAAGGTGAATTAAAAATTCACATGGGGAAGTGGAGTGCCTTGTCCAAAAGGAGAAAGCCTTTAATAAGGTTGACTTAAGGACACATGCCATGAGTGGGAGGAGGATTATGTTAGGTTAACCAAATGATTAAGGTTGTGCAAGTACTCAGTTAGATAGACTAATGACTCATTAAAAACAAGTGGGAGATTATGGAGGATGTGACCCTAATGATGATTAAGGGTGTGCACATGCTAACCCTAGTTAATTAGAAGAAGATGAAGTAATTAAGATGGATTAAGGACCAACTTGCAAAAGTTGGAGGATGTGACTATGAGAGAGGAAAGAGGAATTAAAAAATGAATTTTAATTCCAAAAGGGGAATATGACTAAATTAAATAAAATGGTAAATTTATTTAATTTAGAGGAGGCAAAGGGGTAAAGTATTTATTAAATTAAATACTTTAGGACCCTTATGTAAGATGCAAGGTATTAATTAAACAAATGGTTTAATTAATATTGACAGAGGGGATGAGCAATTGGATAAATAAGGAGATGTGTTTGATCATATGGAAGTGATCAAATTGGACGTCTACATTTTGCCCCTCTTCGAAATACTATTAAAATAATAGGGTTTCGAAGAAAAACAGAATGCAGATGACTCTATAGAAGAAGAGATCAGAAAAAGAGATGCCCCAGCATGGGGGAATGCGCGTGAGCTGCACCAAACGGAGGGAATGCAGAGAGGATGCCCCAGTCCAGTGAAGGTAGGCTTAGATCGACGGGTTAGGAGAGAATGGTAGGGGATGCCCCCTCGAGAAGGGGGACGAGGGAGGAAAATGGAGCCCCGATCAACTTCTCGAAAGTATGGAGTGGTACATGTTGTTGGAAAGAGCACGGAAAAACGAGAAGAACAACGCTTGAACAAAGTCAATCGGACAAATAGTGTGCGAATGGCGGCCCCGGGAAAAAATAGGCTGGATGAATTAGTTGGAGGAATTTTTTGGTTTAAAAAAAGAAAAAAAAGACCCCAAGGTGAAAAAGGAGGGAAAAAGTGAAAAGGGATAAAAGGTAATTGTAGAATTACCTGTGGCTCATTGTGACAGCTGGCGAGTGGAGAAGGAGGAGAGGGAGAGTAGAAGGCGAGTGAGATCAGACATCATGTTGGAGTACGACAGTGACATCATTCACCGAGCCAACGAGAGACGTTTATTTTTCACCCACCATGCCGTACCCCGCCAGGTTAGCTCAAAACTTAACTTTGTGTTTTTGCGTCATTTATGCACGTGTTTGCGAAAAACAAAAATATGGGTTTTGTCTGGGGCGTCGGGAATAAAAATGGGTAGAAGAAATTTTTTGTTTTGCTGCATTGGATT
>VDFB02240407.1:0-13016 GCA_007258455.2 Sequoia sempervirens
TTTTCCTCTATTCCACAAATTTCTCCAACCACATGACACTAATTTTGTATTTGAGAATGAGCAAGTTTCCAATGAATTTTTTCTCATTCAATCTCAACCTTTCATTTCTCTACTCAATCTTGTCCATCCATTTCACCATCTTCTCATCTATAAATTTGGTCTTTGAGCTCTTCATTTGTCTAATGACCACCATCTTCAATCTTTCGCTATCCCCATTTTCGTCTTTAGCCTTTTACTTTGTGCACTTTAAAACTGAGAGCAACATATCTTAAATATTCAAAATCAAAGGAGAGAATAACAATAGAGATCAACCAATGAAGGTATAAAGGTATAATTTGCTTCAAGTTTGTTTGCATTCAATTTCCTTTATGCTTATTTGTGCTTCATTGTTTTGGATTTGATTTTATAAGCTTAATTCTAATGGTTTGGTGGTTTCCTTAAAGAATTTAAGCTTTTCCAAACTTTCAGATCCGTACAATTGGTGACCCTAACGTGAAGAACATTTTCTTTTTTTCTATCTTTCTTGTGTGCATGTTTTGGTGTTTATGTCTTGTAGTTATGGATAATTTCAAGAGGTGGTGAAAATCAGAAATTTTAGAGGCTGTTTGAGGAAAAATAGACATCACCATTGTGTCCAAAAGCATCATTCCATAAATTTTCATATATTATAGTCTATATTTTTGTGAACATTTGTATTTTGAACTTAAAAAAAGTGGTTTTCAGGCACTTTCTTTGTTAATCCGTACATTGTATGGATTTGCACTTTTTGGTAGATTTTTTATTGCTGCATATTTTTAAAATCTATTAATGATGAATATGGTTTCATTTGCTGGTTAGAAAATCAATTTACAGAAGTTGAATCAATTGCTGATAGTAATTCTTCTTTTTTCACAATTTCTGAAATACTAACCTGTAGTAAAGCTGGCATAATTTGCAAAGTACTCATTGGATTTTCAAGTTTTTACAAGTGTTGGAAACCTTCTTCTAATGTGCATGTTGTGGATTAGACCATTTATTCATATTAAAAATCAGAAATCAGGTATAATCAGTTAAAATGAATGTTTCAATTTCAAACCTTAATTTTTGATAATTTCATAAAAGTTCATAAAATTTCCAATATTTTTTTTAATGGTGTGATTAGTTTTCGATTTGAATCTAGTTTTTGAGTATTTTACTAATAATTTTGTGTAGCACCTTTTTGAGAGCCAAAGGAAAAAAATTAAACTTCTAACGGAATTGGTTTTGCGGCACATTGTCAAAGTCATTACTTAGACTACTAATCTAATTGTTGCAGGACATTCTCAAAGGCTTATTGTGAACTACTAAATAGTGTGTTCCAGGTTTGCATGTCAAAGATTTGAAATTGAAACTTGATGTTCATTTGTTGACCTCTGGAAATTCAAACTACTAATGGTGGTTTTGTAGGGCTTTCATTAATTAGATCTCTTTTTCAAGTGTCTATTTGCACATAGATTAACTAGGTGGTTAATTAATCACTATTTTTTGTGCTTGTAAGGTGGTAGGTATATTCTCTCACCTTGTGCAATCTCGTTGATCAAAAGCTAGACCTATCTCTTCTATGTTCTTAACCCTTAGAGGGCCTGCCTCCCGATTTGTGAGAGGGAACGACCCAAGTGGTACTTTCATTTCGGTCCACTATACAAATAATTGTGGTTGTGACAAAAGTCATCAATCACCTAGTGCAGATGTCCTATACCGATAGAAGTATCCATCAATATCCATGAGATGCTTAAAGACCCTTTCTAAGGGTTGGAAGACCTCTTAAATGAGTGAACCACCACATGTATAGACACTAGATTATCCCAAAACACTAACTAGAAACCACTTGTTGTAGAAGCCAAAAACATTTTTTGCTTGTTGGTGTAGGAGGTCGGACCTCTGAAGCCACCCTACACATACTATTCATGGTGGAGACATGAAGCATAGAAAAATTCTTGGAAGGAAAAGAAGTGCAATGATATATAAACCTTGCTTTGCTTGACTTAAGATATGGCGTAGGCAATGAACTGAGAAAGGATAAAGGGGCACTTGGAAAACTAAAATGCTAAAAATCCTAAAAATATGACTTTTAATACACATTGGGACTCATATGCCAATAGGGGCGATTTAGTCCCATTTTAAGGTTTCAAGCCAAAACTAGAATCTGGAATTGTTAAACCAGGATCTATAGATTTTCTTGAAATCTGGTATATTGGGACTCATACGCTATAAGTGGAAATTTAGTCCTAGTATCAGGGTTGATCTAAAACTCTGATATCCTCTAATGTTCTCCTATAGCTTCTCTCCTATCAAATCTCTAAGTCTGAAACACTGAATTGCAACCTGTAGGCGACTTTTCGTAATCTTGCAATGTAGATGACAACTTTGAGAACTTGACATTTTTTCTTCAATCTTGCTCTTCAATGGATGTTCAACCTAAATCAAAAAATCACACATCCAAGAGAGGGAAATTTTTTGTTTTGTTAGTGGATAATGGTTTGTCTTGGTCAAACCCCATTTTCGTAATTAAACCTTGAAATGAAATCAAATAGAATGAAGGAATGATGAATGAACAAATATGCTATGTTGCAACTCACCAAATCCTTGAACAAAAGGCTGAAATCTTGTATGTAATGGCTAGCATGAATGTAGATATTGATTCTTGATTGGATGCTATGGATCTTGACTTGAGTGCTTACTTGAATGATAGGAACGTACATCACAAATGTTAGATAAAAAATTAACATGATGCATGATGACTTTGACATGATGCTTGATTCTTGAATAATGCTCCAAAATGATTGATAATCACTCTTCAATGCTCTTGAATGCTCTTGTAAAAACTTGTGATCTCAAATTTTCTATAATGCTTGAATACTTTAATTTCTAGATGACTTGTAAGCTTGATAGGAGAAAATATGTGAAATAACCTTGTACTTATACTTGTTTATGCCAAATTTCCCAAAATTACAACACTACAAGCTGACATCAGCTCTAGGAGAATAAAATCCTGCCAAAAATTGAATTCAAAATAAGGTCCAAGCTAAGTGAGACTCATACGCCAGTTGGAGCATATGAGTCCTAGTAGGCTAAGCTTGGGACACAAATTTCAAGAATTGTTAAGTTCTATGCCAAATTTAGGTTTAGGCCCAAGAACTTAGGTGGGACCCATATGCCCAAGGTGAGATATAAATCCAAAATAACTAAATCTAGTCGATACAAACCAAAATCATTAAACTATGAGTGGTCATTAGATATGTGTCAGGATTATCCTTAGAAAGATGCATTAAATAAGGCTTGTGGATGCAAAATAGGACCAAATAAGACATAAAGGAGCCCAATTTTAGTAGGTAGGGCCCAAACAAGTGTGAAAATATAGAGGGATACATTTTTTAACAATGCATTTAGCCCCCACTTTAGTGAGAGGAGGAACTTGCTTTAAACTCACACTAAAATAGAAAAACTCGCATCAAGAGGGGTCCAAATGTACCAATGCTAGTAAGATAGGATGAAAATGACCAAGAGGGATGATCAAGCCCCCAAGATCAAGTTCCAATGGAAAACCAACATAGGCACAAAAAAACACACATGAAATTGATGTAAGGAGCAACAACAAGGCACAAGCATACACTGCCAAAGACAAAGAGAAAGAAAAACAAAAAACAAAAACAAAAGGGGTGGATCAAGCTTTGACCTTTTATCCCGCATGTTGTGGATCTGATCTAAGTTGTTTGTCTAAGAACATTAACAAGTGGAACACTATGTCCACTATGCAAACCAATGCATGCTCACAAGGGCTAGTGGAACCTCAGGTCATCCAATAGGTGAGCCCCTAGTGAGACACATATGCAAGTAGGTGTTATATGCTCACAAAGATAAACAAGTGGCTATGGGTTTAAAGTCATGCCTAAGTTTGGATCCCATATGTACAACCATACCAAAGTTATACCTCCTGATAACTTTGATAAGGCACCACACAACATGAATAATAGGAATTCATGAGGCGAGCAAAGCTTTGTATGCTTGACACCCATGAACAAACAAGATGGCTCCACAGGCAAGTAAAGTGTGCTATGTAATGTGGCCATATAACCGATATTGTAAATACAAAGTAGTGTAAGGTGTGTTTAAAGGATTTTTGCTTAGTTCATGTAAGGTCTTAACTTAGGGAACATTGTTCCTTATGTCTCCAAGAGAGGACCAATCAAAGAATAGAAGATTCACAACTTAGGGGATGAAGTGTGTCGCATCAAGTCACTAAGAGGAATATAGTATGCTAAGAGAGATCACGCTCTTAAAGGACATCACACCCAATGTCACCACAAAGTGAGAGACACATTGCATGAAATAAGAAGACTAAATAATGAAACATGAGTTGTAAAATGTAAAGAATAATGCTAATCTTATGCCCCACTACAATAAATTGCTAAGACCATAATAGTGGTTTACAATTTTTGGCCATGGACAGAAATTATTATTTTAACTAAATCTTCACATTCGGGCACCTATAGCGGCTAAACTGTGAGAAATTTGAAGATGGTGCAAACTAGAGTCTCATCAAAATTTTCTGTAGATTCTAAAAATATTTTTTTCAAAATTTTTGGAATCAAATTGCACTTCTTTTTCCATCTCCCACGAAAATTGATTTTTTTCAGAAAACAATATTTTTAAAGTGGCCTTGCTTTATTATGCTTGCTTGCTTAACTTTTTTCCATGAAGGATAAAATTATAATTCTTTCAAATTTAGATTTGTAACTTTGATATCTAGTGCATACTTGGTTAGATAGTTTTTATTGAATATTTTTCCTTAATCAAGTTTTAAATTCAAGCAATTACAATTAGAGACCATGTGCTTGTTATTATAGCAGTAACTTTTTGTATATGTCAATTTTTTATTTTTTGTTGGATCAAGGACTTTAGTATCTAGTGCACTCATATTTTTAATTTTTTTTTTTTTTGATAATCTTATATTTTTCCACATGTGAAGAATAAAGAAATTCATTTTCGATGAAAAACCTATGTTTAATAAAACTTAAAAAACAAATACATAGCAAAACCAAAACATATTAAAATTATATTCATTGGATAGCTTGTTCTGAGGAATACCATAATCATTTGAAATAAATTTTAAATGAATTCATTTGATCCCCCAAAAGCTAAATCAAAAGTGATTTTTTATCAGCATTTTGATAGGTGTAAAGGAGACGCATTTATAGGTATGGTTTAAAACTAGCGAGTTTCTATCCAAGGGGGTTTGATCTAAGGTGATTTGATCAAACCCTCTTCAATTGGAATCCTTAAAATGAAACTTTTTAAGGCTTAAATCATTATACTTTCTAAAAATATGTGATTTAGGCTAAATTAGTTCCTCTCGAGGGAATTATGAAAACCACTATTATAGCTGACTGTTTGCACAAATGATGAATGCTAACAATAAAGAGGACATGAGAGCTTATTTGGAAAGCCCTATGCCAAGTCATATGTTCCCAAATAAAGCTACATCATGAAAAGGGGTTGCCCCCAAAATCAAATCCCAAAAATCACATAAGGGATACATGAATTCAGGGTCAGTATGTCTTTGCTACAATTTTACTAGAGAGCTTAGAACTGTCATCATTCCCCAAATACTCATGGAATGGGAAGAATGACACAAAGAGAGTGAAAAAAAAAGAAAATATTTCAGGTAAACATGGAAGAGACCTAAATGTCTCGATGCCTTGCATCATCCCCAAAAGGAAAACAAAAGACAAAGAAAAGAATAAAGGAAAAGCTTTTGGGTAACATGGAAGAGACCTAAATGTCTCAATGCCTTGCATCATCCCCAAAAGGAAAACATAAGACAAATAAAAAGATAAAATGTTTACAACATAGAGAATAATGTAGATACAAATCCAGGTTTGTGCAAGATCATGGGGGTCTAAAAAGTGGCGATGTGAAAAAAAGGCATTTTTACCATGCCTAAAAATGTGAAATTTCCACTTTGACTTTTTGCAGGCTTGGGTACAATATTCATTTTGGTTTGGTAATACCAAACCGAAACAAATATCCGTTAGAAATGGATATCCATTTAGTTTAAGTCAGAATTTTTAATTCCGTCGAGTCTAGGCTGGACCAATTTTCTTATTTTATATATATTATAATAAGTTTTGAATATATTTATCATATGCAACATATGGAAATTAAATTGAAAAACATTATAATAAATTTTTTTTTAAACATTATTATAATATTATATAATAATATTATATTTTATTATAATATTTATATAATATTAAATATATAATATTAAATATATAATATTAAATATAATATTAAATATATAATATTAAATATAATATTAAATTTATTATATTATATTATTATATTATATTATATTATAATATTATATAATATAATATTATAATATTATATTATATGATAATATTATATTATATTATTATATTATATTATAGTATTATATTATATTATATTATAGTATAATAATATAATATTATATTATACTATAATATAATATATATTATACTATAAATTAATTAAGCGAAAAGAGGATGGGTTTAAAGAGGAAATGATGTTATTAAACCTATTTCGATTGTATGATATCATTTAGGACATTTTTCAGTGTCTACATTTTGCCCCTCTTTGAAGCGAGGTACCTGCTACTTCAGTTCAAAGAATAACGCTCTTCAGATTAAAACTGCTACTTAAATAATTTTTATTTTATTTTTCAGATGCCCTAGCGTAAGGATAAAGTTGATTCCCTACCCCCTTGAGAAATCGGCATAAATTTTGAATTTTGGGTTGATTTCACGATAAAAGGTTAAAAGCTGCCCCAAGGGTCCAGGAAAGCTCTGGGATGCAAGAATTATGCCACAAACACAAAAAACAATGCAAAATTAGGTTATGATTGGAAAAATTAGTGAAAACGATGATAAACCCTAGCTTAAAGGTGAAATTAGGGCAAAAAACCCTAATTTTCTAGCATAAATAAGCCAAGAAGGGTCACTTCCAATTCATTTGTGCATTCACACTTGAGAGATTCTTGCTATTTTCAGCTTTGACCCTCTGACAAAATGGCACAACGAGAGCTTCCCAGGCACATTTCTGATCAAGTTTGAGAGTATCAAAATCTTCCAGGTGCAAGACCACAGGTATGTAACTCCAAACTTGATTTGAAATTTGACTTTTTGGTGCATTTATTGCACTTTAAAGTTTAAACTTTGGCGGCATCGCTATATAGCGACACCCATTTTGTAATCAGCGACACCCAAATGAATTATAGTGACACATATGTATATGGTGACGCTATTTGTGATTTAAAATCAGGGTTTCTAATTTTAGATTGTGACACATGCTTATATAGCGGTGCACTTGCTGATTTAGAAATTAGGGTTAGGGTTTCCAAAGTCTAAATGGAGACGCATGTTGCGATTTTCAATTTGAAATGCTTTTAGGCGTTGCAATTTGAAATTTAAATACAGTGATGCTATTGTGATTTTTGAGCTAAAAATTTCAAATTGAGTCAAATTTCCTTGATTTCCTGATGTCGTGCACTTCGTGGGTGCAGGAGGTCATCCCACCACTAATGTCACACGAGCATGGGCCCACCGTGTTGGAGAGATTGGGTGATTTGTCAGAATTATGCTAAGATCACCTAGGATAGATCGACCTATGGTATGTTGCATATGCACCCTTCATCTGGACACATTTAGCTATGATGACTACTCTATGTGATGTGAGAGATGGCACAGTGAGACCTCATCTTTTCATCTTCCCACTGTCGAGGCGACAATGACCTTGGAGGATGTATGGTGCATTTTTCATTTTTTGATACATGATGAGTGAGTGATTTATGATGTTGACTTTAGGTTTGACGCCTATCACGAGGTTATGGACCTTAAGGACATTGCCTTGGTGACATCATAGATCAACCTCGAGATGTATAGAGGTCACGTGCCCACTTTTAGATTGATCATTGTAGCCATTATTTCAGGTTTGGTGGCTCTTGATAGATGCAACAGAGGATTCAACCTAGGATGGGGCTTGGTGTGGCATCAGATGCTTCATAGGAGGACACCTTTTGCATGGGGGCCTATGTTGCTAGCCTCACTGTATCATGACATGCACGATTTTGTTTACTGTGATGGGAAAGCCATTGGTGCAGGGGTGACTCTGGTTCATATTTGGGCATGGGAGCATATCGTCGTGCTCTGACCTATTGTGCAGATGGAAGACGTCAAGCCAGATGATCTTATGGTTTGGCGGTACAGAGGTGCCATTATCTTGAGGCACACTGGACAAATTGGGCTCTCGTATTGGTGACAAATTATTGATGATTTGAGCAATGTTATTTACCTATCCTAAAAGATGCAAAATAGAATGCAAAAGAAGAAAATAACACTTCAACACCTCAAGATTGGGCTACGTTAAACTCAAACAAAGAAAGATAAAAAAAAATCAAATTTATACCTTATATGAGTTGCTCCTTGGTTTTCCCTTTGATAGTTGATGATATGTGTGCTCCTTGATGGCATGAAACAATCTAAAATGATATGCAAAAGGATGAGGATTCAATGGAGATCCAAATGATGAAGGTGGGTATTTGAGTGGATGCAAAATGGAAGCTTGGAGATGCAACAATGGAGGTTGTGAGTGCAATAAAGAAAGTGCTTGAGAGTATGAGAACTTGAATGCTTGAGTTGCAAATGTGATGAATTCATAATGTGAAAATGAAGCCAAAAATCCTCCATTTTAAGGGAAAGGCCTCTAGGGATTTGGATGGTCAAGATTTTGCCAACATGGCCAAGATAAAGGGTTGTAGTGAGTTGAGGACTCACAAGCCCTCACATCTTTCCATGTGGAGGATGAGATGTCACAAAGACAAATGAGTTGGAAAGAGGACATTTGAGGTGGAGGTACTTGCAAGTACCTTGGGATTATGAGAGATTTCCTCAAAAAGAAAGTTCTTGTCTCCATGTGAGGATGATGGTGACAAGTGAGGAATTTTAGAAAGTTCTCTCTTATCATCATGGGGATGAGAGAAGTTGTTGGAGGAATAAATGTGAATTTTAAATTCACATGATTGGAAGTACCTTGTGGATAAGACAAGGTCCTTATAATTGAAGGTTCTTTTCCCATGTGACTGATGTGACAAGTGAGAGAGTTTTGGGAAGACAAAAAAGAATTAAAAATTCTTTGGGGGATGGGGAGAGTTGACTAAAGGGGGTTGATTAGACTAGCTAATCAATGATTAGAATAAAGTTAGTGGCTAATGAATATTAGAAGCCAACTTGTATAAGTTGGAGGATGTGACACATCCTAATCATGGATTAGACATGTGCACATCCCTAATGATGGGATTAGGAGGTGGATTGGGATTAAGGAAAAGTGATGGAGGATGTGACATGTGAGGAATTAAATAAATGTATTATTTATTTAATTCTTTGAGGAAAAGGGGGATAAAGGGTAACGTATTTAATTATTTAACTAGATACCTTAGGGATTTAGAGGACTTTAGGGGTATTACTTAAATAATAGTAATATTACTTAATTAATGCAAGTAAGAGGATATTTAGACGAAAAGGGATAAATTTGGATAAACACGAGTGTCCAAATTTAGGTGTCTATTTTTTCCCTCTTTGAGATGGTGTTATGAAGTAGCATCATTTCAAAGAATATTAAAACATAGAACTCAAAATAAGATGATTAGATTGGAAAAGATGCCTCAATCATCAAAGAAGTTGATAGGAAGAAAGATGATGGGAGTGGAGATGAAAATTAGGGATTGAGGATTGGAAAAGATGCCCCAGTCAGCAAAGGAGTCAATAGGAAGAAAGATGATGGGGGTGGAGATGAAGATTAGGGATTGAGGATGCCCCCTCGAGAGGACATTTAGGTTCAAGAGAACACGAGTGTGCTCTTGAAATGGATGAGATGATGAAAGGGTATATGAGGAAGATGATGCAAAGTGATGGATAAAAGAGGATGATAAGCGATGGGATATTGGGAAGCACAAAAGGATTTAAGGAAAAAGGTGATGTTGCCCTAGTCAAGACACAAGCCAAAATGGGTTGATGATGGATGGAGTGTTGTCGATGAGGGAATGATATATCTTGAAACAACACAAGGATAGGGAAGGATACATCCCAATGATGATGATGAAAGTGTTGTTGATGAGGGGAGGATACATCCCAAAACAACACCAAAGAATAGGGAAGGATACATCCCAATGATGATGACGATGATGATGATTGGATCAAGGCTTGTAGCAAGGCTAGGAATAAGACCAAGGATGTTACTAGATGAGTTGTGTTAGATTCAATGGATGGGGATTGGATTGAGATGTGTGATGGATGAAAGAATGAAAATGATGGAGGAAAAGATCATGAAATGCAATCCTAATGCAATTTTCCATTTTTGGAGTACTGATTTTTTCTATAGCATAAGAGACCAGGTGCTAAGGTATGTGAAACTAATGCGGGTTAGTGTCTAATGCATAAAAAAACACAACATACAAGAAGGCTATCCCAACACCCCAAAGTCGCAATGACTTTGGTTGGGCCAGGTATTGGGACAACCACAAGCACAAAAGGATGCCCCAGCATAACACAAGACCGTAGGGATCTTGGTGGGTACTATGTGGGACAACCAAGAAGACAACAAAAAACAAAAGATCAAGATATGTCCCTATGTTTACCAGTCAAAACACACAATGATATGATAGATCATGGTGATCTTGACGAGGCATGATAGGGAGCTCAAGTGATAAATAAAAGCCAAAAGTATCAAAAGATCGCAATCAATTTCAAAACATCCTTTGCCATAGGATCAAGAGGATGGATGGGATTGATGAGGTCTATTAGGAAGGATGCATCCTGTTGAGACCAAAGATGAATACTAAACTAAAAGATTGATTATGACGCAAGAGATTCCAAATTGATTGGAATGCCAAGTAGATAGAAATTAAGATAGGAATATTGGGATGGTGGATTAGGACAAGAGGATGCGGGTGGTGGATTAGGACAAGAGGATATGGGTGGTGGATTGTAATAAAGGTATTCAGATGGTGGATTATAATGGGAAGATTGAGATGGTGGATTGAGATAGAAGGATGTGGATGATGGATTAGGATAGGAAGATGTGGATGTTGGATTAGGATAAGTAGATTGGTATGGAGGATTAGGATAGTGGGCATATGCGGGTGAAGGATTGAAATAGGAGGATGTGGATGGGGGATTATAATAGGGATGTTTGGATGCTAGATTGAGATAAGAAGACATGGATGTTGGATAAGAAGATGATGTAGAGGAAGGATATGATGGATATGCGGGTGAGGAAGAAAATCGATATCCCTTTTCAAAGGTAGCATAAAGAGCATTATTGGGTGTGGATGAAGATGTAATGGGATAGCTCGAAGGGGTGATTGGATTTTGGAAAGCAGTTGGGGAAATCTTACTAGAAATGATAACATCAATGGGATCTATGTCATATACTTCTTGATCAACAAGACTCTCATTATCATCGTCAACGTAATTAGGATTCCCTTTGACTACTATTTTTGGCTGCATCAATGGAGGATAAGGATTCATGATGTTGGATTAGATGGATATGGATTGAAGATATCAGACCAGACGTTTAGAAGAAAAGAAAAGGTGACAAAAGGATAAATAGGATGGATTGGAAGAACATGGAGGAATGCATCTTAAGATTTGTTTCAATGTCAGAAGATCATGGATGTAGATGGACTAAAGCTCAGATTGGGATTTAGATTAACACTCAGATTAGGATTGGATTGGATGATGTGATGGGATTGATTCTAAACCAAGTTTAGAGGTTTGATGGGATTGGATTACCACAGGATGGTTACTACCCTAAATCTACCTCATGATGGAAGTAGATTGATTAGGTGATCAAATAGGGATGTGGTTGGATTAGATTGGATAAGATCAATTGATGAAACGATTGATAAGATCAAACAATGGATCAGATAGGATGATAAAAGGGATTCTAAACCAAGTTCAAAGATTACCCTAGGTGACTTAGGGTGCCGATTGATCAGATTAAAGGATAGATAGATGATTGCAACACCAAATCCACCTTAAGATTGAAAGTGGATTGATTGGGCCAATGACGATGTCTGACTCAGAACAGATGATGATCCTAAGAAGATGTGGATGATGACGATCAGATTCAAAAACCTAGGCCAATTCGGATAATAACCTATAAAATGAAGTTTAGGGGATTTAGATTGAGAAAACAATGATGGATATGTAACCGAGAGTCATTCTAAGATGTGTCTATTTGATGAACGGATGACTTGCAGATGGATTGAAGTGAAGATGACCAGTGAACGGAAGATGCAAATGGAATGGAGGGAAAGGTCATCCAACTGGAGGGTAGGGTCGCCTAATGATGGTCAGGGTCACCGATTGAAGGTCAAGGTTGCCTATTGAAGGTCAGGGTCACCTATTGAAGGGTAGGGTCACCTATTGAAGGGTAGGTTTCCTATCTAGGGGAAGGTCACCTGTGTGAAGGGTGGGGTCACCGAGGCGGGGTCACCCTGCTCCCGGAGTAGGGTCACCTATCTAGCTTTCAGACTCTCAGAACAAGTAGATGGACACTCGAAATGAGGAGATGGACTCTTAGAATAGGGAGATAGATTCTCAGAATGAGGAGACAAATGCTCAAAACGAGGAGACAGATGCTCAAAATGAGGAGAGAAACTCTTGGGATGAGGAGATAGACTCTTAGAATGACTGAACAGACTCTCAGAACTGACAAATGGGAAAGGTGTCTATCTCTCTGAGGGGAAAAGGTCACCTATCTGGGAAGGTGGCTATCTAAGGTAAGGTTACTGTTGCTAGGAAAGGTTGCCTATCTTTCGGGAAAGGTCACCTAACTGGCTTTTAGAATCTTGGAATGAGGAAATGAGCTCTCGAAAAGGAGAGGCAGACTCTCAAAATGAGGACACAGACTCTTAGAATGAGGAGACGGATGCTCAGAATGAGGAGATGGACCCT
>VDFB02240408.1:0-23043 GCA_007258455.2 Sequoia sempervirens
TGTGGTCATAGTTCACCCTCCAATATAATGGTCCACGTGTGTCATTTTTGGTGTGGAGTCTGGGGGAAGACATCGAGGAAAGGATGAATGAAGTGCTAGGAAACATTACCCTTCTCAAAGAACTCACGGGAGCCTATAGGCTAATAGATATACTTGCAATTTTGGCCCTTCCAGGGGCCTCGAGAGTCCAAGGCATAGACGAAGAATAAGAAGATGTCACCGAAAGAATAAAGGAGGATGACTCGGGGATGTAGTATAGCAAATGCCAAAAGTTTTTTGTAATTTTTTTATAATTTTGTAAGAAGTCTTAATCATATAGTTTATTGATGCAATTATGAGCTGGACCCCCATAGTGCCTATTTTATATATCAAAAAATATGTATATAAATATTATATTATTAGTTAATATATAATATATTAATATATATTTAATATTATTATTAATATAGTAATTATTAGATATATTATTTGTTTATATATATTAATTAATTAAGATAGATAGATAAGCTAGTGTATAATTACTATAATAATATACCATTCTATTTGAGAATGAATTTTGACACACCTAAATTCCTACATAAAGTGTACGGAATGGAGATAAGTGTCAACATATTTCAATGTTAGACTTCTTCGACCCATTCTTGTTTTCGTAACTTGCAATAGAAAGCCTTTATATTTGTTGATTAATTGACCTTTTGTTAGTGTGAAAGGGGTACTTTATCTAACTAGTTCATTTCCTAGCTAGTTCTCCACTTAAGTCCTCTTCACACTAGCTTAACTTTACATAGGGATAAGGTAGTTGAGCTTTAATGACATGAGTTGTCACACCTCATAGGATGACAACACTTGTCATAATCTGGTTACATCTATCTCTCCCCTTGGCCTATATAACCAAGGCATTTCCTTTGTAAATCTCAATTCTCAAGTTGAATATAGCTTTACATTCTTGAGAGGAATATAGTTTATTCCTCCTCATATTTCTGGTTTTTCTTTCCTTCAATCATTAGATTCTTAGGTAGGCTAGTTAGAAAATATCACATGGTATCAAAGCCAAATTTGATTTGTGGGTTAGTAATCCTTTAGGAAATGTGAGTGTAGAGTTTTTTTTCAAAGCACTGAGTATGCTCTTCTCTTGCATCCTCAGATGATCTAGAGAATCAGAAAGTGTGAAGAAAATATTAGTTTCTAGGGGGGTTCATGCATTGAATTGCTAGTTACAAGTCTTCTAAAGCTTCCTGGAGAGATTTTGAGCTCACCATTGAGTTCAGAGTAGCTAAGACAGTCAGATCTGCCCTTTATTTCGCCTGAAATGGACACTAGAGGCCAGATCTCAACAATTCGAAGTGGGAGGTTCATTGCTAGATCTATCAAGGAGTCATCATTTTGGAGCTTTTTGGGCCAAATTTGACCCTACCATCATGCTCAGAAGGCCCAAAAACCATAAAATCAATTGTCAAAACATCGATTTTGGACAAAGTTGCTAGGTAAGGCAAAAAAAATTGTCTGGGCCATGGGCCCCCATGAACAATTCAATTAAAAATTACTATTTTTTTGTTTTAAAATAATTTCTTTATTTTCTCAAAAATTAAAATATATTTCTTGTTTTAAAATTAAAATTTAAAAATATATATATATATATTTTTATTTTGTTAAAATTGTAAAATTATATTTAAACATTTTATTTTAAATCAAAAATTTAAAATTTTAACACAAAAAATTGTTAAATTTATTTGATTTTTTTTAAAAAAAAATTTAAATAAAAAACTCATTTAAAATTTAAAACAAAAAAAATTGCACAAAATTTTCAATGAAAAATTAAAAAAAAAGAACAACCAAAACTAAAACTTTAATTTATGCATCTACTAAATCTACGAGGGCCTACCAAGGTACCACACAGTACCCTAAGGTGTTGTGTGGCCCCTCTGGTAGCGCGCCAACCTCAGCCTTTAGGCTCTTTTTTATATTTTTTTTTTAAAATAATATTTTTTATAAATGTATTTTATGCATTTTTCAATGCAAAAATCACCTTTGCACTAAAAATTTGCACCTTTGTTTGCTCTAAACCTCGTGCTTTACCAGGTACCTATACTCGAGCATTGTGTAGTATCTTCGCCTTTGGGCCTTTGAAATTTTTTATTAACTTTTTATAAAGTTTCTAAAAAATTTAATATTTTTTATGTTACAAAATTTATGGTTTTTCAAATTTGCCGATGCTATTAATATTTTTTTAATATTAAACAACATTATCTTTAGAAAAGTCCTCTGACGATTCATAAATTCATCACCAACTTTTATATTTTTTAATATTTTTTTAATACTTTTTAATATTAAAAAATAATAAAATTTCAATTCCGTCGGCCGACACTTTTAAATAAATTTTTAATATTTTTTAATTAAAAAATATAAAAAAATTTAATGCCGCTAAATTTAGAGGTACATTTAGCAGTGACTAATTTGGTGGACCACTAACTTTGGCTGTAGTTCTGCTAAATTTGGCAGAAATTTTTCACCCCTCTTCGTTGCTTAGTTGATTTTTGAAGGTCAACTTTGAACGCTCATAACTCAAGTTCCACAACTTTGTTTTCAATGCAATTTTTTTTATTTTGGGCTAATTTTTCATGCTCTACGCATTGGTGAAGAAGGTTTCAGATTTTGGCAGACAAATTTTTCAAAAATTGCTGATTTTTCATAGAGGATACCTCACCATTCTCGTTTTACAAACTTCAAAGCTACATAACTTTTACATATGACCTTGGATTGAGTTGATTCTTTTTTTGAAAGTGCATGAATTTTTGTGTACTTTGTATTGTTGTTATTTATTTTATATGGTACTATACTAAAATTATACTTTCAGCACATGCTAATGTCTTGAGGATTTGTAAAAGCATTGCAATCCAAACATTTGTAACTGCACTAAATATAAAGTGTCAAATCATTTTTCTTTGGGGGGTCTTTGATTGAGTAAAGAAAGGGGGTCTCTTGTGGTCTTTGTGCTTGAACATCTTTCATACTCTATGCTCTATTTTTCTTTCACTATGGGTACATTTAAGTTTCCATTGCTCATGCTCTACAACACATGGCATCAAAATGCATGGAATGCCTTAATGCAACTAGGATATACACCTTATGTTGAGAAGAAGGTAACTAAACCCACCAATGATAAGGAAAAACTAATTTGGATGTTTGAACATATAAAAGCTCTTGGTTGTCTAAGGAGTTTAGATAGAATGTTTCAGATTGAAGAATGTAAAGATTCACATGATGCATGGGATAAATTAAAAAGTCTTTGTGGCACAATTGATGAAGTTCATGGTTATGAAATTGACAATGAATTAATGAGTCTTGATCCAAAGTCTTTTGATAACATCCAAGATTATGTAACAAAGTTCAATGACCTTAGAGCACAATGTAAATCTTGTGGCTTAGAGAAGAAAGACAATCAAATTTTCTATAACACTCTAAACAAACTTGGACCTAAATTTGCATCTTTTGTTTCTAGCTTTCACACTCATAGGTTGATAATGGGATCTACTTTCACTGCACATTCTTTTGCATCATTTTATGAAATGTTGATCCAAGAACAAAGTAAGCTTCTTTCAATGGGTCTTCTTAAGCCTTCACACTCACAAGCATTGATGGTTGGTCAACCAAAGGGTTAGAAAGAATCAAGGAAACCTGACAACAAACAAAAGCAGTTCAAGAAGAAGCCACGAAGAGATCAAGCACAATCATCTTCAACAACAACATTTTACTCCAACTCCTCCTCTTCAAAGGGGAATTTTCAAAAGAAGGAAAGGCCAACTTGTAGCTACTACAAGAAACCTGGTCATGAGGAACATTCTTGTCATAAGAAGCAAATCAATGAGTTAAAGCATCTTCTTAAAAAGAACAACATTAATCTACCTTCTATTGCTCAACAATCCTCTACTCCTTCCAAATCAAGTAAAGGGAAATCAACTACACTTGTTTCTATTGTTGATTCTTCAAAATAGTGGATTCTTGACTCAGGTGCATCACATCACATGGGTTCTACTAAAGAACAATTTTCTTTGTTGGAGCCTTATTTTGTGGCCCACATTCTCATTGAGGATGATTCTCTAGTGGATGTAATTGGGAAGGGTTCAATTGATACTAGCAATGGTACATTTGAGGATGTCCTCTACTTTCCTAATCTGTTAGCCAACCTTATCTCTATCTACCAAATCACTCAAAATAGTAGAAAAGTTGAATTCACTCTAGATTCTATCAGCATCCAGAATCTTGAAGATAATGCACTCCTTGCAGTTGGTAAAGCCAATCATGATTCTTGCTTGTATAATTTCTCTCATTTTGTACCTGATTCACATTCCACTGCATTTCTCACCCATTCAAATGTTGTGAGAAAACTATGGCATGACCGCTTTGGCCATCTCAACTACCACTATCTTTAGCAACTCAACAAACAGAATATGGTCACGGGTCTTCCTCAAATCAATTTTTATTATGGTGTATATTTAGGTTGTTCCTTAGGCAAACATCTTGAGGATAAGTTTGACAAAGTGAAGGCTTGGAGGGATTTGAAAGTCCTTGAATTGGTTCATAGTGCCTTGGTGGGTCCTTTTCCATCATTATCTTTTAGTAAGGCTCATTATTTTCTCACCTTCATTGATGACTATTCTAGATACACATGGGTTTACTTTCTTTGAAACAAAAGAGAAGTATTTGATATATTTCAAGAGTTTAAGGCTCATGTTGAGAAGCAATCTGGAAAGTGTGTCAAAATTCCCTGCACTGATAATGGCAAAGAATATGTGAACTATCAATTTGAGCAATTTTGTATTCTTGAAGGGATTGATCTTCAACATACTGTTGCCTACACACCACAACAAAATGGTGTAGCTAAGAGAAAAAATAGGTCCTTGAAAGAAATGGTTGGTTGCATGATCCACACTCGCTCCCTTACACTTGCATATTGGGTAGAAGCTATCAATTATGTTTCTCACATCCAGAATAGAGTTCCACATAAAGCATTAAAGGGAATCACTCACTTCAAAGCTTGGTGTGGTAGGAAACCTATTGTGGGGCACTTTAGAATTTTTGGCTTCCCAACATGGGCACATATTCCTTTAGAGAAGTGCAAGGCCTTGGAACCTCAAATTCATTGTTGTATCTTTGTTGGTTACCCTGATGGTGTTAAAGGATATCGACTAATGGATCCTACAACACATGAGCTCTTCATTGAGAAAAGTGTGCATTCTGAGGAAAGCTCTTCTAGCTCATCGTCTACTCTTCCTTCCTCCATGGTAGATTTAGAGGATTCTGACATCAAGGATTTTCCTCAAGCTTCCTCTAGTCGTTGAGTTGATCATGAGATTTCATCTTCCTCTTCAGAGAGTTTGGAATCTCCTCCTCCATCCCCTACCGTGCCTCATTGGGATCATCAAACATTTGAGTCTATAGGCAATCTTGTTGGGGATCCTTCAAATACAAGGAGGACTTGGTCACAACATCACGACATTCCACATTCCTACATCACCATAGCTTCAGATCCACAGTCATTTCATGAAGCATTTGGTATTGTTGCATGGGATTCTGCAATGGAGGAAGGGTACAACTCTTTAATGTAGAATGAAACATGGGATCTTGTTCCACTTCCTAAGGGAAGAAAATTGGTTCAATGTAAGTGGATCTATCGAACCAAATTTGCAATAGATGGCTTAGTTGACAAATATAAAGCATGAATTGTGGCTAAAGGTTTCTCTCAAGTACCAAGTATTGACTACATTGAGACCTCTGCCCCTATTGCCAAAATGAATTCCATTCACTTGTTACTTGCTAATTTTACAGCTCATGGTTGGGTTGTAAATCAAATGGATGTGAAGAGTGCATTTCTTCACGAAGATCTACATGAAATTTACATGGAGTAGCCACAAGGATTCATTCAAGATCCTTCATTGGTTTGTAAACTAAGGAAATCTCTCTATGGCCTCAAACAAGATCCACGAGCTTGGTATGCCAAAATGGACTCCTTTCTTCTCTCCATTAGGTTCTCCAAATGCCACTCAGATCTGAATGTCTATATCTTGCAGCAAGAGAATGCTCTTCTCTTCTTAGCTTTCTATGTTGATGACTCGATTGTCATTGGGAGCACTTCATCCATTATCTCAACTATCAAGACTGCTTTGCATGACAAATTTTCCATGACTAAATTGGGTCTCTTGCACTACTTTCTCGAGATCGAGATCACATGTAGATCTATTTTGGGATCTCAATTGCACAACCCAAGTATGCTCTTGATCTTTTGTCACATTTTCATATGACTTATTGTAAGCCTGCACTGACTCCCTTTGTTCCTGGAGTTAAGCTTGAGTCCAAATGTTCCACACCACTAGTTGATGCCACTTTGTATCATCAACTTGTTGGTAGCCTCATCTACTTGACTCATACTTTCCCCAACATTTCCTTTGTAGTTGGCATTGTTTCACACTTCATGACAAAACCACATGAGCTTCATTGGAAAGCTACCAAATGCATCTTGCACTACATCCAAGGCACTCAACGGTATGGGATTCACTATGAAGTAGGCACAAGTTTAGACTTACTTGGCTACATAGATTCTGATTGGGTTGGTGATATTGATGATTGCAAGTCCACCTCTGGCTATAGTTTTCACTATGGTTTTGGTCCCATTTCTTGGTAGAGCAAGAAGCAACATACCATTGCTCTTTCTTCAACTAAGGCTGAGTATCGAGGGGTTGTCAATGCTACCACTAAGGCTATTTGGCTTTAGAATATCATCACTGAACTTGGTATCACCTTTCAAAATCCATCAAGCATCTATTGTGACAACCAAAGTGCCATCCAAATCTCGAAGAATATGGTCCATCATCAACACACCAAACACATTGAGATCCATATGCATTTTCTCCGAGAGCTGATTTAGGAGTAGGTCATTGGTTTACGATGATGTCCTACAATAGATCATGTTGCATATATATTCACCAAACCCTTCACTGAGAGCAAGTATGTTCATCTTTGATCTCTCTTGGGGGTGAGGTAAATCTCTTCTAGGGGGGTCACTTAGACCTACTTCATTCAACCTCTCATGGGAGGGAGCTTTTTCCCATTGGGTTTTCTCCTTCTTTATCATTGAGAGGTTATTATGTAATGGGTACCTCATTAGGCCTAGTAGCCAGGACCCATATTTGCATCTTTGCATTGTATACTTCTCCCTAAGTTTCACTTAAGGGGGGGTGTTAATGTGAAAGGGGTACTTTATCTAACTAGTTCATTTCCTAGCTAGTTCTCCACTTATGTCCTCTTCACACTAGCTTAACTTTACATAGGGATAAGGTGGTTGAGCTTTAATGACATGAGTTATCACACCTCATAGGATGGCAACACTTGTCATAATCTAGTTACATCTATCTCTCCCCTTGGCCTATATAACCAAGGCATTTCCTTTGCAAATATCAATTCTCAAGTTGAATATAGCTTTGCATTCTTGAGAGGAATATAGTTCATTCCTCCTCATATTTTTGGTTTTGCTTTCCTTCGGTCATTAGATTCTTGGGTAGGCTAGTTAGCAAATCTCACACCTTTTTTCCTAGTGACTTCTTTTGAATGTTAATGCATGTGCTTTTAAAATCACTTAATCACCTTCATTATGTACTTGTATTGTGGTCCTCACTAACCACTTTAATCCTTGCTAGCACCAAATGTCATGTTCTTATTATATCATACATGTTTAATTCATCACACGTTCTCATTTGCTATAAAGCCTTCAAATTGTGATTATTACATTTTTATTCTATGTTATTTTAATGAAACGAATCAATAAATCTCTTATGTGTTCAATGAAATGGCTTTTGGTTCTAAAATTATATGATGAAGCTTGGGATTAGAGTTATGATTGGTGTTCAAATATAATTAGTGTTATGATTAGAGTTAGGGAATATTGATCATAATAATATAATATTGGTAATATAATAAACATAACATAATAATATAACACTAAAATTATAATATAATAAAACAATAATATAATATAAATATAAATATACAATAATTATAATATATTAATCAATAATAATAAAATAATAATAATACATAATAATTTAATATTATTAATATAATAATAAGAATAATATAACAACAAGATTAATATTAATAATAATTAATAATAATAGGGTACTCTCACAATAAGAGTCCCAGTTTTGGGACTTTCAATTTTTTGGAGGGAGGGTGGAGGATTTCTTAGAGCACCTTCGTTCAAAGATAGTTCTTCAAATGAAGGTCCTTCATTTGAAGGTCTTCACAAAAACACCTTCAATCGAAGATGGACCTTTGATCGAAATTCATCTTTGATCGAAGGCTCTTGTCAATTTAAAAAATAATAATAAAATAATATGTCGTTGATTGAAGATACCTTCGTGAAGGAATTATTTTAATATTGTTTTAACAATTATATGAAGTGGCAACTAGGTTTGTGTCGATCCATTTTGGAAAAACTGTTTAGCACCTATCTAAGTGAGAACACGATTGCCGCGAGGGAGAGGGATTCCATGACACCCGGTGAGAGATGGCGGACGTATTGTTGATGGTGTTTTCTGCATAGCAACAACTCAGACAGACTATAGAATCCTATCTCTCTTGAAAGGTAAATCTCTATCAGCAAGCCTCAAGAGATAACCCCAAGGTCTCTAATGTCAGGTCTTGACGATGCATAAACAACTCAGTGATAAATGTGAAAATTTTGGTAATCACAAAGGGACCTTACTACAAGCAAAATATTGAATCTCAACTTATCAGATCTAACAATATGATGATACTTTAATTCAAAAATCTGACCCAATAACCAAAGAAATAGCAAAAGATAAGGGTTTCAAAGAGATTTCTAAACTTAATACTAAACCAAAGATTAAAAATGAAAATGCCCAACACTCGAAATGGACCAATCCCTCAAAACTAATCTCTACTCGACCCAGATAAATCTGCAATCTTGTAGAAACAGTGCAATCTTCTAAGGTGTTAGGATTTTCAAATCATGAAAATTCATTCAAATGACCCTATTGTAGTTGAAATGAACAAATCCTCACAATCGAACTAAGTACATTGAATATGAAGTCCAGGCTAACTTTGCAAAGCAACTAACAGTCAATTGGTTGCGAAAAGTATGGACTGAGGGGTCGCTGCAACATTCAAGTATCGAATCACAAAAATTATTAAATCAAATCTAATCTAAATATTAACCAACTCAAAGCAATTTTAAAGATGGAATAACAAGAACCATGCAAGACAAGAGAATACAAGTGTGGCACAAAATCACAATGTCGTTTCTTGCATTCAAATTGTCCACTGTAGCAACAATTCCAACTTTCTATTACAATATTTGCTTGAGAACCACTATTCACTAACCCTGGCTCTACTTAATTAACTATTCTGCTCTATTCTACTTCTATCTTCTAACTCCTTTTAGACTAACTTTCTAACCCTTCACAAGAGAGGCGAAATGCCACATTTATAGAAATCCGCCCAAAAACCCGTCGGCCCAACAAGAGTTCGCAGCATTAATGGCACAACTCGACTGAAGGAAGCTCAAGATAGGTCAAACAAACATTAAATGCACGTTCCATCCAAGTCAGCCTGGGATCTGCAATGCAGTTCAGACCAAAGCGTGGGAAGATAATAGGGAAGCACAAATCGCGTTGCAGCCTATCATTAACTCCCTTCCCTATCATCTATTTTCCGACACAGCGCTTCATGAACTCTCAAGAGCGTCCCATCCAAGTCAGCCACCGGTGGCAAAGGAAAAACCCTAAGTCGATTTTCAATGGACACAATCTCTTCTCTTGACCGTTTGACTGACTTATCCCAATCCACCTTATACGTTAGGTATTTTTCAATAACTGCAAGGTAGGTAGCTGCATCATCCAACTGGTGCTCAGAAACAGAATCATCATCAAGTGGTGCGTAAACATCCTGCCACCAATTTCTCAACTATTCCAGACTCAAATATTTGGGAGCAATCTTCCTTTGCCCCGTCATGATTTCAAAGAAGGCCATGGAGCCATTATAAACACCGACTAGGGTATCATCAATCTACTTCCTTTGTTTATAAATCTTCCTCAGCACTTTCTGCCTAATCTGCAATGCCTCAAACCACTCCCAAGGTTCAGTAGCCCTGGAGGAAGGAAGAATTCCATCACCTACTAATTTATCCTTGGTGTATTCCATGATAGTCTTGGTTTTTTGCAGCAGTAGCTTTGTATCTTCTTTATCTTGTGCTAACACCTGCTTCATCCAATCCATCATCCTTGCAGCATCCTTCCCTGTTGATAGGATTTCTTTAATAGCTTCATCACCCTTTATTTGCAACCCTTTCAACCAGTTCGTAGTGGCAAGGGTGGAAGCTTTCATCTTTTCTAGCTCAGTAATGGTCTCTTGAGGTAGAGGATTTGCAGCAGAGGAAGAAGGGTTAATGGACTGTAGGGGCTTCATTAACTCCTCCAAGCATTTCCTGAGATTTTCATTTTCTTTCTTTAGTTCCTACTTGGTCTTCATTTCTTTCCTCAATCTATTTACAATAACTGCACTGGAGTCCTCATAATCTTTAATGTCCTGATCGACTGATATAGGCCCTAGATTGAAATTCTGAATATTGTAATCCTTTCCAATCACATCATCTCTATTTTTATTTGGAGCAGGGGTGGCAATATGAACAAATTTGTTATGCGCCTCATCTCTTTCAACCTTTGAGATCACTCTAGCCTTCTGTTTACCTTTTTCTTTTCCAATCTTAGCTATGAGCTCATCCCAATTCGGTGGTGTGTCCTCCACTACTACCTATTTTCTTTTTATTTCTTTGTCCAACCATTCAGGGACATTGGACTCTAAATGCACCTGGCTCTGCCCTACTCCTTCTTGTTGATCTCCTGGTATCTCTTCTCACAAATTATGTTTCTCAGGAGTCTCATCCCTACTCCTTTTCTCTTCGATGTGTTCTTCCTCATGTTTAGGTGATGGGATCTTCTCTGCCTCTTCTTCTCTTGGAGGAGAATCAACTTCTTCATTTGTGACCGGCGATCCTGCATATGAAACCAAGGGAGATTGCATTACCTTTTCAATTTTGGCCTCTCCACTGTAAAGTTCACCTTCATGGAACTCCTCTCCCTCAGTATCCAGATGATCCTCAACATTTTCCTCCTCACCTAGTTCACTTTGAGTTTCATGAGTGGAAGGAACATTATCATGTTGCACATCATGAGAAACAACCGGAGGGAGGTCAGCCTTAAGTACACTACCCTTAGGAGAAGGAGTCCCAGACCTCCTCGTATACACTTTGGCCTTCTCCTCTGAACTTTCTACATTCACCACTGGTGGAGGAATTTCTTCTTCTACTACCTTGGAGCTTGCTTTCTCTGATAATTTGACAATTCTTTTCTTCTTAGGCACAGGAGCATCAACTTTAGGGTTTTGTTCTTCAATCTCCTCTTGGCCAGATTTTTTAGTTCTTGTCCTCTTCTTAGCCTTCGGCCTTCTCTGATTTTTAGTCCCCTGGACCTCTTTTCCTTGAACACCTTTAAATTTAATTTTGACAGGAGAATCAAGCTTTCCTTTACCTTTAGGATCTTTCTGTTCTGTGGATTCTTCAGAGGTGGAGTGGGGGTCCAAATCTCCCATCAGGTTGTATGTGCATTTCACTCCCTTATTCTCCAATTCCCATATCGTATGCTTGAGCCACATCTTGGTAACTTTGATAACTGGATCCATCAACTGTTTCAGTTCTGTTTTCTCCTCCTCTAACCAGTCTACATCACCATTACCTATCCTTTACCGTTTCATAGGCATGATCTTGAATTAAATTCCCATCATCCTCCAATTGATCAGGAACTTCCCTTACATTATACAAACGGACCGCATCCACTGGAAGCCGAGAAAATCTCCTCTTTTTGACCTCATACTCATCACTACAATTGGCCCAATAGTCTTCCAAATTAACCCTATGGCTAAATTCTCTACTGGCCTTCTTTTGAGCTTCGCCTGTGATATCAAACCTTAATCTCCTAGAATGAAAAAATAGACCGAGGGTACTCATTTCTTCCTCTAAAGCCTGGGAAGAATTAATGGAAGGACATGCTTCTCCAATGCCAATCCTTAGGGGAAAATCCCCACCAAATCTTGTCTTGTGTTTGTCTTTCTTGACAATAGCATCAAAGTCACAAATTTGTCTAGTTACTTCCAACAATATAATATGATCAGTGGGATACCTTGGAAGTCTGTATGGGGCCCTTTGGCAGCCATCAATCCGGATGTAGGAGAAAGTTGGGAACTGTATAAACCAAGCTCCATACTTCTTGATGAGCTCCTTTGCTAGGTCTGAAATCCTGACATGCTCTGCTTCCTGAAGCATTCTGGTGATATACATGGTAAATGCATCATTTTCCCTCCTATAGTTTGAACTTCCCAAATGCAATTGAGGGAAAACTTCATAAATAACATCCTGTCCAAAAATTCCCTTTGTATCCAATCCTTTGTAGGGATGGAATCTTGCAAGTGCATAGACCAGATATGAAGTCATTGTGAAAGTCTTGGTCTGCAACACATTGGATAACTGTTCATGGAGTATTCTACTAATCAAACCAGCCCAATGATAATCAATCAATTCTTGCTCCATCCTCACAATGGCATGGAACATCCAATTCTCAAACACTCTTGCATTCCTCAATCCAACCACCCTACTGAGTAATGTAATAGCATCATAGTACTCCTTGAATTTTTCCCTGAATAGCTACTTGGGCAGTTTGGAATAGTGTGACTTAGGCTTTTCCAACCAAGAGTTGATGAATTGCTGAGATTTAACAGTTTGCTCCTCATATAATTCCTTGGCGGACCCCATGTCGAATGCCACCACATGAGATTTGTCTGGCATATCAAATGTCTGAGCAATAGAGACAGGGTTGAGGTTTGCTATCACCCTCCCTTGAGGACTGATGATCTTTTGTGTACCCTGGTCATAATTTCTGGCACACTCAAGGATAAGCTCATAACACCGCACCGTTGAAGGGAAACTGGCCACATGTGCCAAACCTGACTCCATCCTTCTGGCCACCAAAGGAAGATCTTCAGCCGCCATTCTTTCTTTGAACTCCTCGTAGTCCCATTTTCCAACGTTTGTATCAGTCACCTCCGACCAAATTGATGTGATCTTGCTTTCAAGGACCTTACTCTTGACATCCATCTTAATCTTCTCCGCCTCAGAAATTGAGGATCCCTCTGCTACCTTGCTAGATTCAGCCTACATTCATCAAGAAAATCACAATAAAAACCATAGGAAAGCAAGGTTAATTCATCAATACATCATTAGAATGAATCTCATATAGCCAGAGTGTTATTAAATTTCATATGAAATGATCACAACAAATTTTGGGTTTCAAGACCATCTACAGAATCTGAGCCAGAGAGGAATTTCGGGAAATTCCAGACCGATCGGATTCCAACGAAATAACTAGGAAACACCTACTTAACCATTAAACTTGATCATCATCAATCAATAAATCACATGGGAAATCCAAATATGACATGAAATAATCATTAAATGTATCGTAAAGCATAAACAAATCCAATTATCTCATGTTCATTTATATTTCACCAGATTTCGGGAAAATCCATGAGGGACGGATTCCCGCGAAGAATGAGCCAGATAGGAGACTTCGAAAAATTAGAGAGATACCAGATTTCGAAGAAATCCGGACTCGACGGAATTTCGTGGATAGAGAAAAACTCTGAACCAATCAGCACAAAAGCATGCACTTCGGTCAAACAAATTTTATTCAGAATAAGGTCACACCAAGTGGGGCATGTCTTGCCAACCGGTGATACAACAAACATATCGATATGACCAAAGGGTGGTCGAGGTAAGGTCTTGGTGAATTCCTTTGTCTCACCGACTTTTAGGGTCCAAGCAAACACTTCGGCCAGACTAAAGTTTTTCAATATGAGGTCTTAGCGAAGTTGCGATGTCATCGGATGAAGTTTCGCTAAAATTAGGTGGTTTTGATGTAACGTCCCACTGACGAAGGGGAGCCTTATCAAACCAAATGGATGTTTCGGCGATAAGTTTTGAATTCGGCCAAAGGTCCTGTCAACTACGGAATGTTTCGCTGATGAGGAGTCTCATTGGCATAACCTCTGGCCGACAACATGTGGTCTCCCCGAAAGAAGATCTAAGCTCACCAAAAAAGGAAGGCTTCGCCATGAAGTCTCAGCGACTACCGGTAGTCTCAGCGAAAGCAAAGGCTATTGGTAAGAGTTGTGAGCTCGAAGAAAGGTCTCACTGACCAAGCAGAGTCTCCCTGACTTTGAAGGGAGCTCGACGAGAGCGAAATGCGTTAGGTGAAAGGTCTCGCCGAAGGATGAAAGTCCCAACGATGGAAAAGAACATCGGTATGACCAATGGAGCCCACTATGACCTCTTGCCTACAGAACATGGAAGACTTTATCGGTGTGAGAAATGATATTGTCACGGCGATCAAATATGAACCTAAGAAGGTTTCTCGGTGAAATACAGGCTGATCGATATGACATCTCCCCGACTTTGAAGGGTCACAGCGAAGAAAATCCGAAAGGGATGGATTATCCCAGACTACGGCGTGGAGTCGTGATTTTACCCAAACACCAAATCAACCAGGAATTCCAAAATTTAAAACTCAAGGCAAGTCAGGCACGGACCAGTCATAGGTTTTCTTTGCATTCTAGGCCCGTTTGAGAGCAAGTTAAAGATGAATGGCAATTCCCTAGGTTTAAACCCTATACATCCACCATTAACACATAGGGAAGCTCAGAATTCAATCATTTCAACCGCTAAGTCATTACTAGGGTTCACTAATTACTCTTAGGAAAGATTCATCAAAATGCAGATAGACTCACCTAGGGGATGACAAATAGCGCAATGCTGAACAACCCTAGCATGAAATGATCAAATATGTAGGAATTCAAATCCCACAAGCTATCATAACATAAAAATGTTGTCCATGATTCTCAATCAAAATCAAGGCAATAAAAACATACCATTGTGAAGCGGGAGTCGATCCCAGAAACAACAAACACGAAGCTCAATGGCGTCCACAAAGATAGATGCAGGAATGCACAAGAAATCACCACTAAAGGATCAATTCAAGCCCAAATGTCCCAAATCGAATCAAAAGCCCGAAGAACCAGCTCTAAGGATGTAGTCCTCAACTCAAATGATGGAAAACAATAAGCATGATGGCATAAAAAATCCCAGAAATCAAGTAAAAATACATCCTTCAAAGCACGCACGGAACCATTAATGCAATCGATAAGACAGTCAGAGAACCCAGGAATCTGAAAAAAGGGTAGAATCTGGGAAAATCTGGCCCACACAGAAATCCATGAAGACCAAGAATTCATGAACGACAGGGAAAAACTGGAATCCAAGCGGGATCCGGGAAAATCCATCCAGGGAGGAAAATCCTGAATCAGGGTAAAAACCCGAACTTTATCCAGAACTTAGGATTTTCAATGAATAACCTGGGGAAACACTTAGGCAATCAAAACTAAACATTTAAGCATATGCCTAAATAGGACAAAATCTCAAAATGAAAGGGCCAAAACACCAAAACCGAAGCGAAAGAGGGTCCCTGCCTTCAGCGGGGCATGTGTGCAAAAAACTGCACAACATGCACCTCCTCAACATAAGCTTCTTCTTCATCCAGGGGGCCATTGTCATTTACTGGATTTTCATCAAACAACTGTGAAATTTCATCTCCATTACATACCCGATCTACCTCTTCCTTGAGCTGGTTCGATTCTTCTTCAGGCACATTGTCTTTGCTATGTGGAAAAGGAGCATGATTTAGGACCAACACTGACGAATCATAGGGAGTGGATGTTGCCATCTCCTAACTACTCAATTTTTTCTCCACTTCATACTGGAAGATTGAAGTTGTCGTCTGGAACTCTTAACAATCTAACTCAGAATGCTGACTTGTTTTGTGGAGTCTACACCATCTTGATAAAGCAGCTTCAGCTAAATATACACCACTAGGAGGCTTCTCCTGACTGACTGGCTAATTGACTGGTTGATCCAATGGGGTAGGGACTCCTCCATTGTTAGGCCTTGTATTCCAAGTCCTATTTTGTCCTGGTGGATGTCTCCTGTCAAAACCTTGTCCACCAACTTGACCTCTATCAAAGTTTTGGCCTGAGGATTGTCCTTTATCATAATTTTGTCCTCTGTCATGATTATATCCCCTGTCATTACTATATCCTCAATCATTGTTGTATCCTCTTTCATTGTTGTATCCTTTTTCATGGTTATATCCTCTTTCAGGATGTTTCCCTTTATCAAAGTGTCATCCTTGTTAATTCTCTCGATTTTCTCTGCTCTGATTGGATTGCATATTTCTTTGAGCAGCTTGCAACTGACTGTTCTGGTTCCTCAAGTAAGTCACCTCCATATTCAGCTTCTTCACTTGTTCAGACAATTCATCCAGTCTCTCCTTGTCGGGACTTCTATAAGGAGGTTGGCTCACATTATTCTAGGAATATCCTACTGTAGTGCTGGTACTTAATGACTAGTTCAAAACTTCAAAATTTTGCAGATATGGGGGTAGCTAGCATGAGATTGTGGATGAAGAGGCTGATTCACATTTTGTTGGGGATAACTGACTGTAGGTGGCATTTGATTCACTGGAGGCCCTGGATGAGGGACCATAGGCAACTGAGAAACTGGATTCATGATGGGAGTATGGTTAGTGAGAGCCTGGTTGAGAGCTGGGACTTGTCCAGGGTGAGCAGTGGGTCCTAATGATGGTAGAGGTCTAGACAAATGTTGTCTTAGGGCAGTGCTAACCTTTACATCTTTGGCATATGCATCAAGTAGGGTATTAGGAGGATTGTTTCTCCATTTCATGAAGGTAGTTGTCAAACTATCAAGTCCCTCATAATAGACTTCTAAAGCAGTGGCATCATCAATAGCATAGGGGGCCTGCAGTCGGGTATAGGCATGATGAAACCTATTGTTAAAGGACCCTATAGTCTCATTGACTTCTCTCTTAACATTAGTGAACTAGCGATAGAGCTCATTGGAACTAATGGGAATCCTAAACTCTTGCAGAAATGCAGTCTCAAGCTCAGTCCAATGTTGGATAGACCCGACAAGCAAATGATTATACCAATAGAATGCATCTTCTCCTAAGGAATAAGGAAAGAGCCTACATGCTACATCCTCATGATTCATTCCTTTATCATTAAGGCTAGTCTAAAAGATCCTGATGTGTTCCTCAGTAGTTCTATTGGGATCATTAACATGGAACTTTGAACAAAAGTGCTCAAGGTTCTTGGGCATGACATTGTAATTGGCGAAAATCAATGGAGATGGGTTATTAGCTAGGAAAGCCATTGGTGGAGGTGGGGGTGGTAATGGTTGATTTATGACTAGCTGAGGTTGTGGAATGGGAATGTCCTCAGACTCAGGTGAAGGTGAACTTGATGGAGATGATGGAGATGATGGAGGTGGTTGGGTAGATGATGATTCTCCCTTTGTACTGGTCCTTCTTGACCTGGTAGGCACTAAAAATTCTTAAAATTCCTCTTCTCCTAGAGTAGATCCGGTTCTTCTTCTGAATCTTTTGGGAGAGATAGTGTATAGAAACTTATCCAACTTAACTTATTCAGGCCCTCCTTCTAGCACCAATCTATTGATGATGTTTACTGCACAGCAACAACTCAGACAGAATATGAAATCCTATCTCTCTTGAAAGGTAAATCTCTATCAGTAAGCCTCAAGAGATAACCCCAAGGTCTCTAATTTCAGGTCTTGACAATGCATAAACAACTCAGTGATAAATGTGAAAATGTCAGTAATCACAAAGGGACCTTATTACAAGAAAAGACTGAATCTTGAATTTATCAGATCTGGCAATGTGATGATACTTCAATCCTAAATCTAATTCAAATGATAAAGATATAGCAAAAGGTTAGGGTTTCAAAGAGATATCTAAATTTAACTACTCCTAAGATTAACAATGCAAATGATGAAATACTTGAAATAGACCAATCCCTCATAAACTAATTCTTGCTTGACCAAGACAAATCTACAATCTCACAGAAATAGTGCAATCTTCTAAGGTATTAAGATTTTTAGATCATGAACATTCATCCAAGACAACCTAATTGCAATTGAAATGAATAAACTTCACAATTGAACTAAGCTCAATGAATATAAATTCTAGGCTAACTTTGCAAAGCAACTAACAATTAGCTAGCTACAAAAAGTATGGACCGGGAATTGCTGCAACACTTCAAACATTAAATCATGATCATTGAATCAGATCTAAATCTAAATCTAATAACCTTGAGAAATTTGAAAGATATAATCATAAGAACCATGCAAGATGATTCAACACAAAAGAGATCACCAGAAAATCACAATGTCTGCAATTGTATTGAATCACTAGATTTCAGCAACAATTCCAATGTTCTGTTACAGCACTTGCTTAGAAATTGACTAACTTCTACTTTTTCTCTACTACTAAATTCGCTTGTATCAAACTAGCTATTTGTGTATCTATCTATATGTTACAAATGAGGCAAAGTGCCCAATTTATAGAGAACCCCCAGAGCATGTTGGCCCAAGCAAGGGTTTACAATAATAAAATAGCCAAAACAAGTTGGCCAAGGAGAATTCAAAATAAAATAAATTGACATTAAATACATGAACTCAATCCCAGGTCGGCCTAGGATCCTCAACATAATTCAAACTAAGGAACAAGTTTCAATGCAGCACCAAATTAACTACCCTCTCCAAGTCGGCCAAGGGGTGGAGCAACCAGAATTTTGAATTTCTTCATTAAATTTCATTTCCAAAATTCCAATCGACCACGCCGGACTCAACCTGCACTTAGCAAAAACCAACATAAGTATTCATTATAACACCATTAAAACATGAAGATCAAGATTAGTATATCATTAGCAATGTATTTGTAATCCAAATAAGCTCAAACACAAATCAAAATCAACCCAAAAACACCGAGCAATCACAAACAACACGATCTGGGATTTCGAGCTAGCTGCAGAATCCGGGCCAGGAAGGAAATTCCGAAAAAATCTGACCCAAGCAGATTCCAGTGAAGAAGGCACAAAATCCACCATTAAATCATCAGAATGCAGAACTACAAATAACCATGTAATTTAACAATCAACAGCATGGAAAGACAAGAACTTTTCATTAAGATCATTCATTTTACCCAATTTTCAAGTTTCAACAGGCTTCCCAGAAAATCTGGGAAAATTTGGCCAGACCGAAAAGTCCCGAAGCTAGGAGAAAACCCGAACAATGGCAATCCAATACGAATTCGCACTCAAATTGACCGAAGGTCACAAATTTGAGGAACTAGGCATGGAACCAGTTAACTCAGAACCTTCAACAAATCTTCCTTGAACAAAATAGGTTCAATCGAAAGAAAATAAAGATGAAATGGCAACGCCCTAAGCATGAAACCCTAGATTTTAACAATGAATGCACAGGGCAAGCCATGAAATTCCCAAACTCATAGGAATTCGAACTCCAAAAAAGATTATAACATTTAAAGCACAACAAGATTGAACATCAAAACTCAGGAGAACGCCAATGATAAAGAAAAATGGCATAAAGCTCAAAAGATCAACCAAACTCGGAAACCCGACAGCCAGACGGAAATCTGGAAAAATCCGTCCCAGGCGGAATTCCACGAAGGCCCCAAAATCTCGAACAGCAGTGTTGAAACCGACCTGCCAAATTTTGAATGCAATCCAGGAAAATTTGAAGGGACCGGAAAATCCCAAACTGGTACAAAAATCTGAACTGCAGCATAAAACTGGAGTTAGAATGAAATCTGGGAAAATCCGGACGGACCGAAAAATCCCAAACCTGGGTGAAAACCCAGATTTGGCTAGAAACATAAGATTTTCAAAATGAAACTTGGCGAAAACACTTGGGCAAGCAAGATAAACATATTAAACACATGCCAAGGATATTTTCAACATGCAACTCCTCAAAATCAAAGGGCCAAAAGCACAAAAGCGAAAGCAAAAGAGGGTCCCTGCTTTCAGCAGGGCATGTGTACAAAAAATGCACATGTTGCAAGGTTGTTATTGATTCTAGTAGTACAAAAAAATTGGTTTCTCTTGAAATGGTTGAGAAGTTGAAATTACAAAGGATTCCTCATGCTACTCCTCACAAGGTGTCTTTCTTGAACAAGGGACAACAAGTAGTTGTGAATGAACAAACTTGGGTAGATTTTCACATAGGGGATTACAAGGATAGGATCTTATGTGATATAATACCAATGTATGTTTTCCATTTGCTTTTGGGGAGGCCTTGACAATATGATAGGAATTTTAAGCATGATGGTAGGAAAAATATATATGTTATAAAGAAAGATGGAGTTTCCTACACCCTTACACCATTAAAGGAGGAAAGTCAACAATCACAAATGGGTTCTAGTGCTATGTTGGTGAGTGAAAAGGAGTTTGTACAAATCATAGAGAAGGAAGATAAAGATCCAAAAGTGGGGTCCAAGATGATGTTAATGAGTCAAAAAGAGTTCCTAAGTCCCATGAAAGAGGAAAAGGTGGATTTTGGAATCATGATCAAACCTCGAACTATCATGATAGTAGTTGAATTTATGATTTTCCATGGAAGATCCAAAGCATATTGAAGGATAATGTAGACATATTTGTGGATGAGTTTTCACATTCCTTATTCCCAAATCAAAGGATCAATCATTTACAGTTGTTTGAAGAGAGTGAATTTGAGTCTAATGTGCAAGTTGAGCAAGGTGAGTTCCTGGTAAACATGATGCAAGGTTCATATTTTTAGTTGTTAGGCTGCAAGGACAAAGCTTTCCATTTAGTTCACCATGTGAGCCATATGCCATTTTAGTTTGGGGATCCAAGGAGCTTTATATTTTCTATTAGGACAGTAGAGAGGGCTTTAGATGGGGAAGATCAAGTTGCCATTGTGGATTTGCATACCAAGCTACTTCAATCAGATGTTGCCATGTTGAAAGGGTCACTAAAGAGTGTGAGAAGCAAGGCAAAGAAGACATAGTCGGTGATGGTGCTCAACAAGTAGTTTCAGAGGACAATGTAACCATTGTTTTCATCCAAGTGTTGGAGGAAGATTATGAAAAATCTACTAGGAGGATTGATCAATTTCAACTGTCATTGCATGAGGTACCTCTGGAAGGTGAATTGCAACATGGTCTCTATAATTGTTATATGTTTTGTCAAGGGTTATCAGCAGTTGCAAGTAGGTTTTAGTCCCTTCAAGTCAAAGAAAACATACAACTTGTGTTTGATGCTTCACATATACAACATAGAGCTACTATTTCAATTGTTAAGGCACTATTGAAATAAGTATTTAGAGGTGTAGATGGGGGACAGGATTCTTTTGACAAGTTCAAATACCTTTGCCAAGTGTTCAAGAGACCTAAAGTGAAGATGAAGCAAGCATGGAATTGTTTCAAAGAAGACAATATGTAGGGATTTAAAATACATTAGACAAGAGATTTAAAGCATGGTTCTCCTGCTACTGCCATCCATTCAAGTGGAACCTGAATCTTTTCTTCCACGGGAGTATTGTGTAGGGGCACCTAGGTCTTCATGCCCCAAGGGGGGTCAAAAGTTGATCTTTTCTTTTGTTTGAGTTGTTTGAATTTAATAAGGTGTTCTAAGACCATGTCATATGTGTTTGAGTTGGTTTTGAGTCATTAGGGGTGAGTTAAGGTCTAGATGTAAGAAATTGTCAAAGTTGCACAAATGTTGTAAAAGCACTTTTGCATTTTTTTGTAAAAAGTGCTCATAATGGTGTTTAGTTAGTTTGTAATTTGAAATATGGTTATGAACCATTGGGGAATGATGGGAAATTTTTTAAAATTCCTTGTATGGTCAACACAAAGGTTGGTTGTTGAAATTTGGAAGTTGAAGCAATAAAGGATCTTTTTTTTTTTGCATTTGTGAATGCCATTTTTCTTCTACATTGACTTGTATGGATATGTACGATCCTTCCATAGTCTAAATTCAATTTCGGTTGATAGAGTATTAAATCTACTTTTGTTTGGTGGTGGTGGCAAGTGATTTCATTGTGTTTTGAGTGAGTTGTGATCATTTTTTTGTAGACTAGTCGAAACCCTAATTAGGGTAACCAATGAGTAAACACAATGCAATAAACTCCATTCCACCTAGTGAAAACTCCTAAAACTCGGTGGAATGGAAGGTGTAGATGTTCTCTTTAAGTTTCCTAGGTTACAGATGCAAGAGATGAGGTTTGCACTTGTGGAGGAACACTGAAGAGGTTGATATCTTCAAATTTGTTATTTGCAATTGGGGAATGATCCAAGAGTTGGAAGCAGTTGTTTGAGGCCCTAGATGACATTTTTGAAGCATTGGAGTGAAATTATAGAGCCTAGAATTCATAATCCTTGCTGCTACCAAGCCTATTTAAGTCATTAGGCCTAATTTGAGTGAGGACAGTCAAAATTTGGAGCCCTCCATACAAAGTGACCCCACCTGAATTTTGGATATGTTGACAATTGGACAAAAGTGTATCTAGAAATATGCTCACATTTTGAATGCCATTTTTACACTACAAATTATGTTTGAAAGGCTACAAGAAGGAATGAGGGTTTGTGAAGCAAAACCCATCGTTTGATGTTTGAAGATTTGAAAGATTGGTTGTTTGAGGTTGTTTTGAGTTTGATTACCCCTGTTCTACATCAATGTACTCAATACCAAGAGAAAAAACCAAGATCAAATTCAAAGCCATAATCATGAATCAAGAACATAATCATGACATCATGATCTCACATCTCCTCAAAAGATCATATTCTCCAAAAAAAATATCATGTACCTGTATTGTGCAAAAACTCTAATGTGTACCAAAAAGAGGATATCGTGACATAATAAAAAAACCATCTTTTCAAACAAGGATCACATGTCAAATAACAAATCATAATACCTCAATGAAATACTAAAGAGTCCTCCATGGCTAACCAAGAT
>VDFB02240408.1:23143-76862 GCA_007258455.2 Sequoia sempervirens
GATTATAGTTTCGATTAAGCTCATGATATTCTTCACTCTTCTTCACACTTTTCTTTTCCTTTGTATGATCTGAACAATATTCGCACATAGGACTCCCACACTTCACACATTCATCCAATCTCTTATGCCTTAAAATGATAAAACAATCACTTATATATCCGCAACAAGAAATTTCATCGCTACAACTCGGCTTCAACAAAATAACAAAAAGACTATAAACAATCGACCCAAAACAATAAAGATTATTCATGCAAATCAACGAAGGTTAGCCATAACATAGTCAAGACCCAAAATAATATCCTCAAACATGAAACACTTTAATTAATTACTCCTCGAAGATCCACAACACGCTACAAACACCTTGTCAACCAAGAACATGAAAAACATGAACATGCAAGAGAAAATATTGGATCACAAGAACAACGATCAATGTAGACGTGCAACACATATATAGCATGATCTAGAAACATCCACAAACATCATGAATCACTAGAGAAGCATCTGTAGCAACTGAAGTTACTGAAATCACATAATCTTCATTTAGGAACACAAACTGAAGTAATAGAAAAACTGTCAGAATACAAATCTTCATAACTTGATCAAATCTTCATGCGAATCTCAGAAACTCAATGTGGATAAACTAGATATAATCAGTAAGAAACCCTTTAGTCCAAAACCTCTGAAAAACAACGTACTAAACTCACTGAAAGATTGAACTTCACTTCACCATTGGCAACTTGCAACTCTTTTTATTACAATTTTCTCAATATCCTCGACATGGATAGCCTTAAAAGAATTAATGCTAATAGTGTTGACATCAATGACAACCACATATCAGCAACACAACCACAACATCCAACAATCTCCCCCTTTGGAATTGATGGCAACACATGATGTGAAAAACACCATCAACGCAACTACACTTACTCTCCCTTACGTTTAGACTCTTCTCCTCACAAGGTTCTTCTCTATCAGAAAGTTTTTCACATTACTCTTCTCCCCCTTTGACATAAATGACAAATATCTCTTCTACACAAGCTTTGATCCACATATCTGAACATTTGACTACTCCCCCTAAGTAGCAACCACTGCAAGATCAATCCAGATCAAAATATGACCATGAAATGCACGGATTGATGCAAGTAAATGCATCTTAGTTATGATTAGGAGGGGTAATCACCCCTAATTTCCCTCTAAGATACTCAAAAGTATCCTTAGGCAACGACTTGGTAAAGATGTCTACAATCTGCTCCTTAGTAGGCACATACTCCAATCTGACTTCCTTTTCACTTACTTTCTCTCTCAAAAAGTGAAACTTGATAGATATATGCTTGGTCTTTGAATGCAACGCCAAATTCTTAGAAATGTTAATAGCACTTGAGTTATCACAGAATATAACAATAGGCTTATCATATACAACTCTGATATCCTTCAACATCTGCTTCATCTATAATACTTGAGTAGAATTATTAGCAGTAACAATGTATTTTTCCTCTGTAGTAGATAAGGAAATAACATTTTGCTTCTTACTCAACCATGAAATCAACTTCTTTCCCAAGAAAAATGCTCCACCACTAGTACTTTTCCTATCATTCACATCTCCTTCCCAATCAACATTAGTAAAGGCACTCAAAGTAAGATCATCATCTTTAGGATACTATAGGAAAAAATCAACTGTCCCTTTCAAGTATCTGAAAAATCCTCTTCACGACAATCACATGTGATTCTTTAGGATCAACTTGAAATCTTGTAACAATACATACAACATTCATGATATCAGGCTTAGTTTGAGTTAAATAAAGTAATCCACTAATCATTGATCTATATCTAGTCGGATTTTCCTTTAGAGAATCATCATCTATTGTCAACTTGCATCCAGTCACCATGGGTGTACCAATTGGTTTTGAATCTTCCATACCAAATTTCTTTAGAAATTCTTTCACATACTTGGATTGAGATATAAAGATCCCTTTATATAACTAAGTAATTTGCAGTCCCAAAAAGAATTTCATCTCTCCAATCATTGACATCTCAAACTCACTCTGTATCTCATTAGCAAAATTCATGCACAAGCTATCATCTCCTCCAAAAATGATATCATCAACAAAGATTTCAACAATCAAATCTTTATTATGATCAATCTTGAAATACAAATTACTATCAACAATACCTTTGTTAAATACAAGCTTCAACAAGTGCTTATTCAATCTAGCATACCATGCTCTAGGGGCTTGCTTGAGTCTATACAATGCTTTCTTAAATCGACAAACCATATCTCCCTGATTAGTCAACTGAAATCCATCCGGTTGCTCAACATACACCTCTTCTTCCAACTTGCCATTTAGAAAAGTTGACTTGACATCCATCTGGTAAACCTTGTAGTCTTTGTAAGCAACATAAGCAAGAAACAATTTCACAACTTCAATTCTAGAAATAGGGGCAAAGGTCTCTTCAAAATCAATACCTTCCATCTATGAATATCCCTTACACACTAGTCTTGATTTGTTTCTAACCACTTCTCCTTGCTCATTCATTTTTTTTCTAAAGACCCATTTAGTTCCAATTAAATTTTTATCCTTAGGTCTGGGAACAAGAATCCATGTATCATTCTTTTCAATTTGTTGTAATTCCTCTTTCATTGCTTCAACCCAATGTTCATCTTTGTATGCTTCATTCACATTGTTAGGCTCAGTCTTTGGAATTAAACAATATTATTTTGCAATCTTTCTCCTAGTTTGAACACCTTTGTTCTTATCACCTATGATCTGATCTTATGAATGATTCAATCTTACACACCTCAGAGTCTTATCGCATTCTTGAATTTCAGGCTCTTTTGATCTCTCTTCTGCACTTTCACCAGTTTCTCCTTCCTCTTGATCTTCTTGATTCACTAGAATGATTTGAACTTGATTTGAAGTTTGAACTTGCTTTCCTATGTTTGTACTATCATTATGATCATCAAAATCATATCCACAGGTTCTGGATGGTGCAGGTATGTCTTCATCAACCTTCACATTTTCACTTTCAACCATTTTCTTCAATCTCTTATTATAGCACCAGTAGGCCTTGCTTTTAGTAGAATAACCCAGAAAGATACCTTCATCACTCCTAGGATCAAATTTTCCTATATCTTTATCTCTTTTTATATAACATTTGATTCCAAAGATCTTGAAATATCTAATAGTAGGCTTTTGACAAGTCCATAGGTCAAAAGGGGTCTTACTAGTATCACCTTTGATTTGTACCCGATTAGGTGTGTACACAATAGTACTCACAGCTTCTCTCCAGTAGATATGAGGAACATTTCCTTCCAACATCATAGTTCTAACAACATCTAGAATTGTTATGTTCTTCCCTTCCATGACTCCATTTTGCTAAGGGGTCCGCGGTGCAGATAATTGTCTCTTTATTCCATGTTCTTCACAAAAAGAATTAAACTCACCAGAAGTGAATTCACCACCTCTATTTGATCTCATACATTTAATCTTTAGACCCGTCTCTGTCTCAACCATAGCCTTAAAGATCTTGAAATTTTCCAGAGCTTCAGATTTCTCCCTTAAGAAAATAACCCACATCATTCTTGAATAATCATCAATAAGCAACATGAAGTACCTATATCCTTGTAAAATTTTGACTCTAGAAGGACCACAAAATTAGTATGCACAAGCTCCAACAATCCATTTGAATTATGTTGTTTTCTCCGAAATGAAATTCTATTTTTGTTTCTTAACTGACATTCCTTGCATATGGCATTAGTAGGTTTCATAAACTTAGGAAGATCTCTCACAACCTTAGTAGAACTTATATTGACAATATTATCAAAGTTAACATGACACATTCTCTTATGCCATAACCAACTTTCATCAACTTGAGCAATCAAGCAACTTTTACTGGCAACACTTAGGTGAAAGATATTACCTTTTGTTTTTGTACTTGATACAATCATATTTCCAGAATTTCCCAATATTTTGTATTTTCCATCCTTGAACTGAATATTGTATCCCTTTTCAACCATCTATCCAACACTTAAAATATGATGCTTCAAACCTTCCACATACATGACATCATCAGTATTATGTTTACCATCAAGAGAAATGCATCCTCTGCCACGGATCACACCAACTTTGTCATCACCAAATCTCATAACACCAACATCATGCTTTTCCAAGCTCAAAAACTTACTTTTATATCTTGTCATATGATGTGAACATCCACTATTGATTACCCATTCATCTTTCTCTTCAATTTGAGCATCTAGGGCTTTCTCCACATTTGTACAACTAGCAGATTCAGTAGACACAAGATTATTTTCCTTGATAGTAATAAATAAAAATTCATCTTCACTTCCATTCCTTTTATCAGATTCATCATCTGTCACACCTTCATCAATAGCATAGTAACACTTCTTTTGAAATTTAGGCTTGTTATGTCTTGGTTTATAAACTCTTTCTGGACACCTTGATGCAAAATGACCTATCTTATGGCAAGAGAAACATTTAATGGGAAACTTCCCTTTATACTTACCCTATACTCTAGCTTCTCTTTTCACAATCAGTGCTTCCAACTCTTCTAACTCTCTTTCTTCTTCTTCCATCTGTTTCATTTCAACCTCATACTTGAATGTCTTTCTTGATGAACTCTCACTCAGATCATATCTCTGTTTATCTCTTCCAGAAGTAGTGGCCTTGAATGCAGATTCTATCCTAGGAAGGGCATCACCAAATTCACTCAACTCAAAAGAAGTAAGCTTACCAATCATCATCTCTTGTAACATTTATCATAGTTCAGAGCTCTTCAATAGCAATTGCTTTGACTTTGTAGGAAGTAGGCAAGGATCTAAGCACTTTAGCAACAATCTCTGATTCGTCCAACTTTCCACCAGCACATCTGATGCCGCACAAAAGTTCATTTACTCTTTGCATGAAAGTAGTAATGTTCTCATCATCACCTATTCTCAACATTTCATATTTCTCTTTCAGACTTTGTAGCTTAGCAATCTTCACATTAGAATCACCTTCATACAAAGTTTCCAAATTTTTCCAGATCTCATAAGCAATCTTCAGATCCATCACATTTGTCATTTCAGTATCAGTCAAAGCACTCAACAATGCCTCCTTAGCCCTGATATTATACTCATCATCCCTAATCTCAACAGTAGTAGTAGGACCATTCTGTGGAATAACATACCTATTACTTGTAATGTTCCAGTAAGCTTCACCAATGCATCTCAGATGGCACTCCATTGAAGCCTTCCACAAAGAATAATTTGTTCCATCAAATATAGGACTATCCTTCTTATAAGATGCCATCCCATATCACCTCAAGTTGTTAAACTTCTTCCAAGGAACCTGCTCTAATACCAATTGTTGGCAACTTAAGGACAGACAACTGATTCACCCCTCCTCTCAGTTGTCTACCCTAGAGTTTCCAACAATGGATACTTGGAGACATAGGTGAGGCTAGGGGATCTCTTGGGATTAGAGACATTTATTGAGATGATTACTCTTGATAAGGTTTCAGCTAGAAGTTTGAGGAGCTTAAACCTTGGTTGGACCTAAGTTCAACATGGACCTATGAGGAGACTGTTCTTATATGAGTCATGATGACTTGGATATCTTGGACCTGAGCATTCTCATTCCCCACTCTTGGTCTACTCGATAGTTTATCATTTGAGTGGTATTACCCATTATTATTTTTAGATGCATTATGTTCTATTCTTTTCTTCTCATGCATAT
Organism: Sequoia sempervirens; assembly: GCA_007258455.2. Lineage (NCBI taxonomy): Eukaryota > Viridiplantae > Streptophyta > Pinopsida > Cupressales > Cupressaceae > Sequoia > Sequoia sempervirens. Next base: position 28,879 of record VDFB02240408.1, read on the forward strand.
GGATATTGAGCTATGGTTTTCGATTTTTGGAGGGTTCATTTGAGGGATGTTTGAATGTTTATCTCCTTATGCATTGTGAGATTGTTTTGAGTTTAGGAGATGTTATTGGGCTTATTCCCTTGGTTTGAGAATGGATTTGGTTTGATCTTCCTTTGGTTTGAGATGCATGTACATCTTGTTTATGGTTATATGTGGATAGTGCTATTCTCTTTTGGGTTTTATGGAAGATATCATACTTATCACAACTTAGAATTTAGAGATGTGTGTAGAAGGACATGCTACAAGTTTTAATTTACATGTTTCTCTCTTTGGTCTTGTTATTCTTCTAGGATGTTTATTTTCATATGATATTGGATTTGAGATCTTGTGTAACTCTAGTGATCACTATGCTTGTGGTAATGTGTTTTTCATTATTATTTTGTGATGACATGGATGTTTCTTTATCTCTTTCCTTTGTTGGGTGTGAAGAACTTGGGAGAGCTATGGAGACTTATAGTGAGAGATGTATTGCACCGTATTGGTTTGCAAGATTTGTACATATTTGTGGATGTTCCTTGGTACTAAATGATGTTGATTACACTCATGTGTTTCTATTAGATTATTTTGGATTACTTGATCATTTTCAAATTTGACATTACCTATGCAGTGGGAGTTCCTAGGTGTGTATGTTCTTCATTGACATGTTTGGAACTTGGATCTTGTGATTGTATTTATGGTTTGCATATGTTGATGGCTTGTGGTTCACTTGTTATGATTTGTATACATTTGAGATGTGGATAGTTGAATGTGTTAGCATTTGATGTGGGTTATATTTCATCTATTGTGATTATATCTTGACAACTATTGATACATACTTATTACTTTTGGATTGAGTGTTTGTGTGTTGGGATATCAGTAGGAGGAAATACTTATTATTATTTGTGAAAGTTAGTGTGACATCTCCTTGGACAGACTCTTATATTTATGCATTGGCATGATCGAGGATGAGAGCATTCATGCTTGAGATGGTAGTCAGATTGATTATTGTTGGAGGTATCTTGATGGAGCACATGGAGCACTTTGATTCCTTGATGGTGTATATGGCTTTAGGGATTATTTCTTTATTCATGTTTGATTTTATTTGTTTACCCCTTATACAATATATACAAGTGGCAAAAATTTAGAAAAAGGTGTGTTATCCACATTGCATAATGTTATAATGTAATATTTTATTATTATGTGGTGCACCTAGGGGATCTAGGGATGTGTGCATGACATGGTTTAGCATTGTTGGGGTCACTTTATGTGTTGTATGTAATATTATGATAATTTTTTAATATGGGGATGCACATTGGGAAAATATTTAATATTGAGAAAACTTAGTACCAAAAGGTAAATGTGGGGGTTAATGGTTTTGTAAGCTCGTGGTATTAGTCACATGGTTTTATGTAATACCAATTGGTGGTTTTGTGCGAGCTTGTTTCTATAAAATCAAATACGAGTAGTTGTCTAAGGTTGGATAGTTGGCTAGTTGAGAGCATATCTTGTTAGAATTTGTGAGGTTTGAAACATAGCATGGGATTTGTGGTTACATGCTTGTTCACATGGAGCTCTTGTAGAGGGCTTGATGTTTCAAGGGTATTCATGGAGACTTTGAAGATGTATTGTAATGCTTATTTTTGAATAATACATGAGTGATGAATGCTTTTTGAGGTTGGGTTTTCTCTCTTGAAGGTTATCCTAGAGTATAGCTTGTGTCATATTTGATGGTATGTTGTTTATTATTTTGCATATGGATTATGAATACTTGTTTGCATATATTTCTCTATTTTGGTTATGTGGAAATTATCTTGGGTGGATGTTGTCATAGGGAAAAATATGGTGATCAAATAAAAGCTTAATTGAAGTAGTTAGTGTATACACCTAAAATTGGTTTGGAGAAAATTAATTAAATACTAGCTATTTAATTAATAGATCTTTAATTCTTCTACTTATAAATAAATTGTAAAATTTATTTGTATAGTTCACTTTCTTAAATTCTATCTATCTTAAATCACTTTCTTCATGTTTTAATTAAATAAACAACTTTAATTAGTTAGTTTTATTTAATTAACTCCCTTTTATTAAATTCAAATTTTATATTTGAATTTGGGCACATTTCTACTAACTTCTCACCTTCCACCTTATCATGTGTCTCATGAAAATAAATATTCTTAATTTAAATTGACATTTATCTCAACAAATTATAACCAATTTTGAGACACTTGGCTCTTCCCTCCATCTGATTCTCCGCACACTTGGCAATGTGTTCTATTTAAGGGAACACTCTCCTTGATTCTCTCTAACTTCTTCATCCTCCACCGTTCATCTATCTAGATCAAATCCGGACCGTTGAATCTTGCCACATCAACCCATGCCTTGTAGAAATCTATAAATACAACCTCATTTACAACATTTCATATAGAGAATTGAGCATAAGTACATTCTGCAGAAATTTCCTTAGCATTTGTTATCTTAGCAATCATCTTAGTATTAGCATTGAGCATTTAGTATTTTTCATCTTAGTATCATTTAGTTTAATCAATCATGGCTTTAGCATTAGTTGCATCTTAATTTTTGTAATTGCATCAGAGCATTTCTATTATCCATATCATAGCATTATCATAATCTTGGCACAATCAACTACACCATATCATTTAGCAATCAATCATGTAGAAAGGTTTATTGCATTTCCAACATTGCGCTCTTCAGGTTGTCATTTGACAAGTCTTGTGCATACAAACAAATCTGAGAGCCACAATGATTTGAAAAATACTTGAAGATAGAGGACAATGGGACAAATTTAGAGAGTTTTTTCTTTCAATTAGATTTTTTATTTGAATTCTCTCTAATATAATGTTTCATTGATTGTGTTGTATTTCTTGCTTTTGCACACATATTTCAATACACCACGATACATTTTGGCGACCACCATGAGGCCTAGCCTCATTTTTAACATTTTTTGGCAAGCTTTTGTCTACAGGTTTGATCATGAATTCCAATGTAGAGCACTCAAAGCATCTTTTAGCGCATTGGTCTTATCTCTTGGCACATCCAGCTTTTGTTCTAGCACACTTGGCAGTTCTTTTGGTGCATTAAGATCCTATTCTAGCACATCCATGGGATCTTTCAACACATCTAGATACTCTTCTAGCGCATACAAGAATTTGGTTTTCATTTTATGCTTTCCATATTAGTGCATTTAGTTTGTTTATTAGCGCATATGGTTTCAGTTTTAGCGTATTTGGCTTTATTGGCAGAAGCTTAAAATTCTGGATACTAATTGTTGTCTCTCTATTTTACAGGTGATTTAAACACTCTCAAAGAAAATTATCTGAAACTACTAATGGTGTTTGGAGGGGCAGGAGTTAATTTTTCTTTCTTTTGATTAAATTAGGCATCTAGTTTAATTAGAGAGGTTAATGAACCCCATGTATTATGCGCTTGTAAAGTGGTAGACCTATGCTCTCCCCTTCACTGGGTGACCAAAATTCCATACTCACTCTTTCATTTATTGCATTAGCACTTTTAGAAGGACTGTCATAATGGGAAAAAGTACTCACCCTATGGGAACGACCTAAGTAGGAATAGCTAAAGCCAAGTATTCCAACCCACTATAATCAAACATGATTGCGAGGAAACTCCTAATCAATGGTAGTGTGCATTGATAACCATCCCCAAAGCATTTTTTCTAAAGGTTGTGAGGTCTCCTGAGGGAGTTTATCATTTTCTGCATCAAACATAAACCCTTACTAAGAACCTTAAGTGTAGTAGCCAGCCGAGTCAGTCTCTGAACATTTTTAATATTCACAATGCAAGGGGAGGGAAGAATCTACCCTCAAGATACTCACCATATAACTACTAGGGATTATTGGCCAAAAGTGGAGGATTCGACTTTGGTTAAGACCTGGGAAAGGAAAAAAAATAGGTGCCCTCTAGGGGGTGACAAGGCTATGTGAGCTAACGTAGTTCTAAGATGTGAGCTATGATATTATAAATGACCCTTGACATTAGAAATGTGATTGATTTGTTTCCTATTGTTTAATACCTATGGAAATCAAAGGGATCAGACTAGATCCTTGAACATACACTTAATGTTTAGCTCATAGGGTGAAACAACTGTTTTACAACTTGCTGCTATGTTTGAAATCATTTATTTTTCAAGAGATCATCCACTAAAAATACTTAATTCACATGGTTCACAAGCAACAAAATCAGAAAAACATACTATCCATAAGATATTTCATCTAGAAAACACCCAATTCACTGAGTTCAAAACATAAAAACTAGGTAAAACTTTCAAAAAAATGGTGATCATTTCCAGTTTAGCACATCAACTCCATATTCTAGCGCATTTTCCTCATTTTATAGCGCATCTAGCCTTTGTTTTAGTACATTAATCAAACCATTCAGTGCATTTAGCTCATATTATGGTGCATCTAGCTTAATTTTTAGCACATTTAGTTTATGTTTTAGTGCATTTGGCTCACCTTCTAACACATTTAACTCATACTCTAGCACATATGCTTTATGTTTCAATGCATTTGTCCCCTTTCTAGTGCATTTGTAATATGTTTAGCAAAGCTAAGTTGAACATTTGTCAAATAACTTGAACCATACTTAGGGGCAGTCTAGTGCATTGTTGGATTTTACTAGCGCATTTAGCTCATTTTTGGCGAATATAGGGTGTTTTTTGGCGCATATAGGGTCTTTTTTGGCACATTACCTTCATCTTTCAGTGCATTTGGTCCATGTTCTGGTGCATTTACCTTAGTTTCCAGAACATCAATTTTCTGTTCTAAAACATATAGGGGGGCAATCTAGCGCATTTGACCCATATTCTAGTGCATCCATTACACCTTTCAATGAATACATAGTCTTTTACAGTGCATTCATTAGATCTTGTAGCGCATAAAATTCCTGTTCTGGTGTATCTGGGGTACAGTCTAGCGCATCCAGGCCATCTTTTAGCGCATTTGTGTAATCTTTTAGCACATTTGGTCCCTATTTTAGCGCATCCAGCTGATTTACAAACAAAGAGCTAATTTGAATGTTTGTCAAATAATTAAAATCAAATTAGGGATTCTTTCCAGAATACAGATCATTCGTTATCGTCACAATATTTTAAACTTGAAGAAACTAGATTTTGCAAGTGAAATTCCTTCAACTAGACTTGGATCAAACCATCTTAAAGTGCTTAAATCATCAAACCTATCATCTAATTGTTAGCTAAAGTTTCATCATCAGGATCTATCATTCTTCATCATGAAACGACATGCTATATAATCAGATTTATCACCTTGGCCTCATCAATAGAATCCATCATTCTATTTGACTTAGGAAATTTCCTTGGCACTCCTAAACAAAGATCAAAGTATAGTACACCTTTACCACTTGTATGCGAATTAACAAGATCTCAAAAGCAAAAACTCAAAGAAAAGGAAATTGAAACTCAAACTACCATGGCTGAAGGTGAGGAAAATCCCTTTCATAGATTCCACCAACCCGAAATTGATGAAATCACTGATAAAGACATTCAAATAGCTCAACAAGACCCCAAGTTCCACAAGTTCATGGAAAAGGTTTTAAAAAAAGACGGAGAAAAATATTTTCTAATGTTGGCCAACCAAGGTGTGAAATTACCAACTGATTTTGATCTCAATCAACTGAAAGGAACTCCCAAAAGGACAGAGGATGATTCACGTAATACTGATCCAATTAATGCTTTGACCCAACAAATACAAAATCTTCAAACACAAATTCAAGACATGCAAAGAGAGACCACAAAAAGATATTTGCTGCAAGATATATACCCTTATCCTTTTGATAGAAGTTTAAATATAATACCATTTCCACCTAACTATGATCTTCCAAAATAAGACAAGTACAATAACAAATTGGATCCTATAGATCATGTAAGAGAATCTTGTACCATGAGCTTGGAGTTTTCACATGAAGAGACATATTTAATGAGATTTTTTCCACGAAGTTTGGGTGGCCATTGTATGGAATGGTTTTAAAAACTCCCACTAGGAATTAGGTCCTTTGAAGAGATGGTAAATAAATTCATCACCTAATACTCATACAATATCCAACACGAAATAACCATGAAGGATCTTTGCAACACAAAACAAAAAAAGGGTGAATCAGTCCTCATATTTTTATAAAGATGGAGAAGATTGTTTGCAAGATATGCTCATGCTATACCTGAAAAGGAAAAGATGGAAATATTCATTAATAATCTAAACAATGATATGATCTATCGACTTGAATTGCAATGTCCACCCACCTTTGAAAAGATGATTGAAAATGGAATTAAAATCAAAGAATCCTTGGTTAAGAGAGGAGTCTTAAAAATATACAATGAAGGAAAAAACTTAGCAAACTCCTCCAATCAATATAACAAGAATGTTGGTAACAATGATGGTGCAGTTGAAACACATAATGCAAAGCTAGTCTTTAATCTATCAGGAATTACACCCAAGACCAATCAAAACACCAACCAAAACACCAATCAAAACACCAACCAAAACACCAATCAAAACAACAATTAAAACAATACTAAATCTAAACCACCACCATATTGAACACCATCAAATCGAAGAAGATTCACACCTTTGGGATAATCACTTGAATCAGCTGTTGCCTATATTTCACCTACAGTTAAATCAGGAAAGATAATCATTTGTTAGATCTTTGAGAAGACCAATGGAACATTCACACAGGGGAAAAGACTACGTCTTTTGCTAGGTCATGGGGAACTCAGTGGGAGAAACTACCCTAGGGAGATTCAACATGAAAATAATCTAAGGAGAAAGTCGGCAGGACATTTCAGAGGTCTCGTCGACTAGCAGGGTTTCCATTAAGTCCGAGTGCTTCAAACCAGGGATCCTATCGGCATGAGATCTCTTTCGGCATATAGTTTTGGAAACTGATAGTGTCTCGCCGACAACAGTGAACCTTCGGTGTAGCTTTCAAGTTGGGGTAAGGTCTCCCCGAATCCTAATGTCTCGCTGACGTATGAGGAGCCTCGAATGGAGAGATGCTTTCAGCATAAGAAGGTGGGCTTCGCTAAGAGGTATTAGTGAAGGAAAATTCTCGTCGAAGGGAAGGGAAGGGGCCTTGATATGGTTGTCTTTGGTAGGAGTCCCGCCGACACAAAGGAACCCCTCGGTATGACTAAGGGACTTCGTTGAGAAGTCTCCCCAACTCGTAATGTCTCGTCAAGATTAGAGCTTGGAAAAAGGCGAAGGGCTCGACAAAAGGTCTCGGTGAACACAAAAGGTCTTGCCAACAGATCAAAGGGAGGCCTCACCAAAAAATGAAAGGGGCTCACCAATAGTTGAAGATATCGCCCTGAGGTCCTGTCGACACCGGGAAGTCTTGGTGACATAGAAGGTGTCATCGGTAAAGGTCTTACCGACCAGTGGAGCCTCCAAAATGAAAAGGAGTTTTCCAAAGGGAGGGGGTTTCTATGTGATTTCTTGGCGAACTGAGTGGATCTTGCCGACATGGATTGCCTTCAGAATGCTCTCAACATAGGTTGAAGCCTTCGCCAGGATGTCACGTCGATCTGAGGGGGGTCTCGCCGAAAGGATAGCCTTTGACGTATGTCAACAGACTTCGTTAAGAGGTCTTTCCAAGTATAGAATGTCTCCTCGACAATCACTCTTGAAGCGGCATTGGCAAAGGAAGCGGGCTTTGGAATAAGGCCATACCGAAGTGTGAGTGTCTCAGTGATAGAAAAGGGAGCCCGTCGAGGGACAAAGCGTTCGGGTATGGTCTCAGCGACCCGTTAAAGTCTCACTGATAAGAAGGCCTTTGGTATAGCATTCCAAGTCGGAGAGATGTCTCCCCGACTCATGATGTCTTGCTGATAAGTGGATGACTTGGCGGAGGATGGTTTATTTGGCTTAGGTGGGTGCCTTCGACAAGATGTCTTACCGACATCATGTAGTCTCAGCGATAGAAGCGGGTATTGGTACAACATTTGATCCTCGCTATGGTGTCTCCTCGACTCGGTGATCTCTTGGTGAAAGGAAAGTGAAGCTCGGTAAGGTAAAATGCATTTAGAGAGACACTAATGGACTCTTGCCGACAGATGAAATAAGGCCTCGCCAAGCTAAAGTGCCTTTGGCACAACCTCTTGCTGACCAGAGAAGGTCTCCCCGACTGGGGGGTCTTGATGGCTGAAGCAAACAAGTGGGGGTGCCACCAACGAAACATCCAGTATCGCTAAGAGTTAGGGCTTTCACCATGGGATCCCGACGACTATCCAAAGTCTTGCCGAAGGTGACAATACTTCGGCATAGTCTTGTGAATTCTATGGGATGTCTCCCTGACTCGATGATGTCTCGCCGACAGTAAAGTGAACAGCTCAGCAGAAAATTTGGACCTCAGTGCAAGGTCTAGGCGATATAGGAAAGTCATGCCAAAAGGAAAGACCCGCGCCAAAGAAAAGTGCCTTCGTTATGACATCTTCTCGATCAGCGGGAGTCTCAGTGAAGTGAGGAGAGCTCGGGCAGATAGGGGGAGTTCGTCATGATGTCTCAATGATTGCGTCAAGTCTCACCGACCAGAAAGTAAAGACCTCGCCGAAAGACTTGACATCGGCGAAAGGTCTTGCCGATATGAGAATGTCTGGACTTGAAATGGAAGGGAGCTCAGCTGTATAACTTCTGGAGACATCGGCAAAGGTCTCCCCAAAATAGATGGTCTCGCTAGGAGATAGGATTTTTGTCATGACATCTCAGTGATAGTTTAAGTCATGTCGATAAGTTGCAGAGGACATAATCACATCGGTGAGACACTTTCAGTGTCTTGCCGAGATGCGATTCTTTTCAAAAGAAGTTTCGACCACCTACAAAGCCTACGTGGAATACGCTTGACCAACCAGGAGGAGCTGAAGAGAGTCGTGGCAGTCTGATCAGAATGAAGAATGTCAACGGGATGAATGCAACACGTATCTATTGTGAGCTTAGGGTATTCAAGGCGTTCAGCTGAGGTGGTTCAAACAGGACACGATGCCAGGATCAGAATGAATGCAGTAGCTGTGAAATATCTGAAGAAGGCTTCCCCGGGGATGACTCTTCACATCAGGGACACGCGGGGTTCTGCATTAACTCAGTCAAAAAGATCTGAGGAGAGATATATTTTTCTGAGACTGATATTTTGTAAGCCCTAAGGGGCCGACACATTTTGATATATAAGACTTTTTTTTCCTTTTTGTAGATAGTTCAGATTATATACTCGGAAGAGTTAGTGATTTTTGGTCAATCCTTTCTCGACTAAATGTATGTTTTGTAACTCAACTGAAATCTAGAATGTAAAATAGAGTTCACCTTGAAAACAAGTATTAATGCTCTTACCACTCTCATTTCTATATGTTAGCTTATGTATGTATTTCTTTAACAGTGTTTTCTCAATCTGTATTCATACCACAAAGTTGTGAAGTTTGTTTCTTCCTTCTTGAGATATGTATGTAGATCAAACCTATCAAGAGTGATGCATAAGTGTAATGGGGTCATGTTGAGTAAGTAAAGTAGCTGCAGTCTAGTTTTCTCAGTGTGGTTGTTTACTTTTTTTATTTTGCTGATTTCTTATCAACTCGGTGTATCAGCATAGGAATAGTTCAGTATAGTTTCATTTTGTATGCATTTCTTCTCCCTTTACCTCACAAGATCAATAGTTTAGGTGATACCCAAAGGAAGCTGACCTTCTCCGGAGGTTCACTCCAATCTCAGGTGAAGCATAGTCTTGGAGTGATCCAATGTTTCACTAGAAAGCTTAGTTTTAGAACTTTGCATAGGGTGTGTTTCGAGGTGACAATAGTTTCTGGCACGCCTGGTGGGACAGTGAACTAGATTGAATTGCTAGTTTAGTATGGAACCAGTGAATTTCAGGCTTTATAGAAGTCCTTTGAGATACTTGGGGACTTCACAAAGAAGAACTCTAGAAATCAACGCCTTCTTCAGTTTATGAGAAAAGTTCAGACGAGAGGCAACTCAGGTCCCTTTGAATATTTGTGGCTGTCACCACCAAGAAGGAAAGGCAGAGCAACAAAAAAAAGAGGAACATCATTTATCTATTCTATAAGAACTTAATCTACTCCTCCATTAGTGGGATCTCATTTTGCTATACAAGTAAATCCAATTCAGATACCTCCAATAGCCACTCCAAGGAATCAACCCTTTGTTGCTTTCAACGGAGGGAGTCCTTTGAACTTGGCACAACACAATGATATTCCAATGGCAGCCTTGAAGAGTCTTCTAATTTTTATAGGGGAAGACCAAACTACTCCAATTGAACACATGAGAGAGTGGCTTCGTTATGCGGAGTCCACCACATAACCCAAGAGGACGTTGCAGTGAAATTACTGGCTGCTTCACTGAAAGGAAGAGCTGTATAATGGTATAGGAGCCTACTAGTCGGTTCAATTGCAACATGGGACAAATTTGGAGATAAGTTGCATAAGCAATTCCAAGACAGGTTTGACAACTTGTCTCTACTGGAGAAATTGACTACAATTAAGAGGGCTCCACAAGAGCAGATGAATGATTTTAACTTTAGATTTCAGAGAACTTGGGATAGGATACCTGCAACGGTGAGGCCACCTCCAGAATACACATTTTTGTATTTTTTTAGGGCTCTGAACAGCGACATAGCCATCATGATACAGTCAATGGGAGGAGTGTCCTTGCCAGATGCCTTTGAAATAGCAATCGGAGCTAAGAACAACTTAATACAAGCCAGAAAACTCACCTCTAGGCCTCCAATGCCTATATTTCTAGAAATTCATGCAAAAATCCCTTTGCAAATACCTCCTTTCACACCTCTACCAGCTGTACCAACGCTGCCAGCTACTATTCCAACCATTGATAAACAAGAAAGTGTTGCTTCAGGCTCATCACAGGAGTCACAAGAGATCAAAAGTCTTTTACAGACTTTTGGTAACAAGTTGGTGAACTTGGAAAAGCAACAGACCTATTCTAGGCCTTATCAACAGTAGAATCAGGCCTCAAGTCAGCCTTTTCAAGGTCAACATCAGCAATTCCAAGGGAATAGACAGCATTATCAGGGAAATTATCAGGGCCCAAGACAGAGTGTGAACATAAGGCCTTTTTAGGCGTATGCTCCAGCTCCTGTTAGTGCAACCAAGGAGCTAGTTCCTACCCAAAACAACTTAGCAGCAGACTATGAGTGGTGTTACCCTTGTAACCAACCTCATAATCAAGCCACTTTCTCAAATGGACTAATCAATTAGGCACTTATGGTACAAAATGCTTCAAGTTCGCAGCAGGGTGTAAGCAATGAGGCATCTTCACAACACCAGGACCAATTCAACAATGATACAACCCTGCTTAACTGGCAAGGTCAGGAATTCTGTGGATTGAATGAAGATAGTTCTCCAATTGCAACTAACACCAGGGCAAAGAAGAGATCTTTTGAGCTTAGTCAAGTGACTGTAGAACCATCTACATCTCGAGCAGCTCCTGTTTGGCAAAGAAATCAGCAACTCCCAGACAAGGAGCAGTCACACTCGCAAGTTGATCATACTGGTATAAAGGTACATCCTAAAGTAAATCCAATTGTACCTTATAATATCCTTGATAGTATAAAAAAAATGAATGTTACAATGTTCATGTGGGACTCATTATCCATCCCAGGTCAAAAGGATATGTTATAGATAGCCCTGTCAAGTTTGAAAATGTCTAATGAATCTGAGCCCCCAATATGTCAGGTTAGAGCTGTGTTAACAAATAATTCTTAGGGAAATGATCAAAAACCTTGCATAGAGACTGAAAAAGGAGTTAATCCACCTCCTTTCTACGTGTCAGTGATTATTGGTGATAAATTAGTCCATTACTATATGGTAGATAGTGGAGCTAGCAGCTCCGTCATGCCAAAACATATTGCTGACAAACTTGGACTAAAATACCAGCCTTTAGAGAAGGGAGTGATCCAATTGGATGGTACTTTGATTAATACTTTGGGTATTATCAAGGATTTAAATCTCACCCTCCATGCTTGTCTAAAATTTTCAGTTCCTTAAGACATGTGTCATAGACCTCCCACCTTTCTTTTCCTTGTGTTTATCTAGAGACTTTACAGACAAGATAGGTGGTTATGTATCAGCTGATTGGTCACATATGTTATTTAGAACAAGATATGGAACCAAGGTTACCATTAAATCTGAGAGATTGGCTAAAGATCACATTGATCCATATAACCCAAGTCCCTTTAATGTTGTTCCTATTGCTGCAGACACAAATTGTGTCATTCTTTCTGACAATGAACTAGCTACTACTCAAGAACTCCAATCAAAAGTTGTTCCTGACATGCTGCTGCATAAATGGTAGTTGAGAATGTATTGGACAGTCTTGAGGACCTCATTCAAGATGTTGGTATGGGAAACTATGTCATTCTTGAGCCTGACACAGAGATTCCAAACTTGGAGAAAGATGCAAATCAGTTGTTGCAACCACTAAATGGACTTTGGGAGATGTTCTTCGATGGTTCCAGAAGTAAGAATGGGGTAGGAGGAGGTGCAATGTTGATTTCTCCACAAGGTGATAGGTACTACTCTGCATTCTATTTTTCTTTTGCATGCTCCAATAACACTGCTGAGTATGAAGGCCTTGTTCAAAGTCTAGAGTGGGAAAGGAAGAGAAGAATAACCAGTTTGAAAGTCTATGGCGACAATGAATTAATTGTTAATCAAGTAAGGGGCCTGAATGTTGCTAAAAATGACACATTAAAGTCTTATAGAAATATAGTGTGGGACATGCTCGAAGATTTTGATGCCTTTAACTTAGTGTCTATTCCAAGAAATCAGAACAAGCATGCTGACAGGTTTGCAGCCATTGGAGCATAGTTTGATATTCTAGGAGATATTAGAAAAGAGAAAGTGTAGCAATATGTGAAGGTTGTAGTCAGACCATCAATTCCTGATAACAACATTCACTGGCAAGTCTTTGACAGTGATGAACAGATCCTTTCTTTCTTGATCGAAGAAGATCAATTCTCCATGGTGAATCAAGCAAAACTCAAGCAGCAGTATGGTGATCAAGTCATACAGCTAAAAACAAATAAATTACCCAAAGGCCTTGTTACCTTAGAGTTAATTTTCAGTACCAATGATCAACTTAAAAAGGGTAGAGCTGGCTTGCAAATTAAAGAAGAACACTATGAAGAACTGGAGATTTTTAAAGGTAAACTTTTTAAGATAGGAAAAATTTGTTCACATGAAGATAAACAAGCTTTTGTTGCTTTATGTCAAGAATTCTATGATGTCTTTGCTTGGGAATATTCGGATTTGAAAGGGTTTGATCCCCATATTGCTCAGCACACAATTGAGTTAGAGCTTGATGCTAAGCCAGTAAGACAAAAACAAAGGCCCTTGAATCCTAAACTTGAGCCCCTAATGATTAAAGAGATGACTAAACTAGTCGAGGGGGGTATTGTCTTTCCTATCAAACACACTTCATAGGTTTCTAACCTTGTGTCAGTTAGGAAGAAAAGTGGTGAAATAAGGCTTTGTGTAGACTTTAGGGATCTTAACCGAGCATCTTTGAAAGACCACTACCCGCTGCCCTCTATGGAACGAATCTTGCAAGAGGTTGCTGGTTCTAAAAGATTTTCCTTATTAGACAGTTTTTCAGGGTATAATCAGGTGCTGGTTAAAGAAGAAGATCAGTTTAAAACTACTTTTATGATTAAATGGGGCACCATGGCATACAAAAGGATTCCTTTTGGTTTGTCCAATGTTGGTGCCACATTTCAGAGGGCCATGGACATGGCATTTCAAAGTTTGATCAACAAGATTATACTGATTTACCTAGATGATATTACAGTATATTCCAAGAATGCTGATGAACATGTGTCACATCTTAGGCAAGTTTTTGAAAAATGAGAGAGTTTGGGATCTCTCTCAACCCAAAAAAGAGTATCTTTGTTGTTCACGAAGGGAAATTATTAGGACACATAGTGTCAAAGCAAGGAATTACTATTGATCCTAAGAGAGCCAAAGCCATACTTGAGTTGCCGCTACCTAATCACAAGAAGGGTCTACAAAGCTTTCTCAGCCAGATCAACTTTCTAAGAAGGTTTATCCCAGACATTGCAAACCTATTACAGCCTTTGACAACTATGTTAAAGAAAAATGCAGTTTTCAGTTGGACAAAGGATGCCAAGAATAGTTTTGAAAAGGTCAAGGAGGCCTTAGCAGCAGCTCCTATTCTGGTAAATCCCAATTTTTCTAAAGATTTTTATCTGTATGCTTATGGTAGCACAAGTAACATTTCTGCAATATTGGTTCAAAAAAATGAAGAGAATTTAGAACAACCAATAGCCTTTTTTAGTCAAGGATTGGTTGATTATGAACAAAAATACTCCTTTGTAGAGAGGCATGTTCTTGCTGTGATAAGAAGCCTGAAGAAATTCAAGCCTTTGATCTCCCATAATAAAATTCATTTCATGGTGGCACACTCAAGTGTGAAGGGTTTTCTATTGAATAAAGATCTTAATGAAAAAAGAGCAGGGTGGGTCACTAAGGTCATGGAGTATGATGTAGATATTAAGATCACCAAATTGGTTAGAGGCAGAGGTCTCTGTGAACAACTTGCTACTAGGTCAAGCAGCAAAAGTGAACTAGAAAAGGATGTCATCCTTGCTAATACAAATGAGTCTCAAAATGCTCAAGATGATGTACCAATAGGGACAACCAATTGGGTTCAAGATATGATCCAATTTTTACAAACCGGTGAATGCCCATTAGGATAAAATAGAGCTAAAAGGAAATACTTTAGATTGCAGTCCATACCATATGTGCTGATAAATAATGTTCTCTTCAAAAAGGATCTGAATGGTGTCCTATTAAGATGCATTCATAGTCACCAAGTTGAGAAGGTACTTCATGAATTTCATGATGGAGCTGTAGGAGGCCACTTTGCTCCCAGAACTACTGCCTAGAAAATCATGAGAGCTGGTTACTACTGGCCCAACTTGTTCAAAGATGCATATTCCTAGTCAAGAAAGTGTATCAAATGCGCTCTATTTTCAAGAAAGGAAAAACTGTTTGCTATGCCTCTACATCCAATTCAAGTGGAGCATCCCTTCATGAGATGGGGAATTGATTTCATTGGGCCAATAAATCCACCTTCCAGTGCTGGTCACAAGTGGGTACTTACAACCACTGACTATTTTACAAGGTGGACAAAAGCGGTTGCATTGAAAGAAGCAAAAGAGTCTTCAGTTTTGAATTTCTATGAAGATATAATCACCAGATTTGGAGTCCCTGACTCTATCATATCTGATAATGCTCTTGCATTCATAGGATTAAGACTGATTGATTGGGCTATCAAACATGGCATTCATTTGAAAACCTCCTCAAATTATTACCCTCAGGGTAATGGTTTAGCTGTAAGCATAAATAAGAACCTCATCAGGATCATTAAAAGAACCATAGAGGATAATCAAAAGATCTGGCACAACAGTTTAAAGAATGCACTTTGGGCAGACAGAGTGACCCCTAAGAGGTCTATTGGAAATTCACCATATATGTTGGTCTATGGAAAAGAGGCAAGATTTCCCCTATCTGTGGAGCTTCCAGCTCTAGACATTGTTCATTAGTTGGAGATGCTTGAGGGACATGACCCAATGTCTGTAAGGTATGCAGAGCTCACGGAGCTCAAAGAATCAAGGGATAGAGCAATGAAAACTTTGGAGTATCATCAGCTCCAGACAAAGAAGACATTTGACAAAAGGGAAACAACAAAGTCTTTTAAGGAGGGAGACCTCGTGCTCAGGTGGGACGTTCTTAAAAGCAGGCCTGGCCATCACACTAAGTTTGAGAATATTTGGACCGATCCATTTATTATCACAAACTGTAAGGAACACAATGCTTACCAACTAGCTACAACAGGAGGGGAATTACTTCCTATCCCAGTCAATGGGATACACCTTAAGCCCTATTTTCAAGTCTGATAGAGTTCCTCTTTTGTATATATTAGTTAAGTGTTATGTTTTCAATAAGTGATTTCACACTATGGCTCGTTTGTTTTATTGTTTTTCTCCTTTCCTTGGGCGTTGTTTCAGCACAGTAAATATTTTTCTTTTCAGTTTCCCCTGTCTTGCCGTTTTGGCAACCTTTTGTGTTCTATAAGTCTTATGTGATTTGCAACCATGTGCTGACTGACATTTTTATTTGTTCTCTGAGATTTCTAATGAATCAATGCCCAATGGACAAGTTGTAGCTACTGGTTCTCATGTTTAGCAGGTAAACATCCCGCAAAGGTCGCCAAAATTGTTGCCTATATTTCACCTACAGTTAAATCAGGAAAGATAATCATTTGTTAGATCTTTGAGAAGACCAATGGAACATTCACACGAGGGCAAAGACTACATCTTTTGCTAGGTCATGGGGAACTCAGTGGGATAAACTACCCTAGGGAGATCTGGCATGAAAATCATCTAAGGAGAAAGTCGGCAGGACATTTCAGAGGTCTCGCCGACTAGCAGGGTTTCCATTAAGTCTGAGTGCTTCAAACCAGGGATCCTATCGGCATGAGATCTATTTCGGCATATAGTCTCGGCGATTGATGGTGTCTCGCTGACAACAATGAACCTTTGGTGTAGCTTTCAAGTCAAGGTAAGGTCTCCCCAACTCCTAATTTCTCGCCGACGTATGAGGAGCCTCAGATGGAGAGATGCTTTCGGCATAAGAAGGTGGGCTTTGCTAGGAGGTCTTAGCGAAGGTGAAGTCTCGCTGAAGGGAAGGGAAGGGGCCTTGATATGGTTGTCTTCGGCAGGAGTCCCGCCGACACAAAGGAACCCCTTGGTATGACTAAGGGACTTCGCTGAGATTATAGCTCGACAAAAGGTGAAGGGCTTGACACAAGGTCTCGGCGAACACAAAAGGTCTTGCCAACAGATCAAAGGGAGGCCTCACCAAAAAATGAAAGGGGCTTGCCAACAGTTGAAGATATCACCCTGAGGTCCTGTCGACACCGGGAAGTCTTGGCGACATAGAAGGTGTCATCGACAAAGGTCTTACCGACCAGTGGAGCCTCGAAAATGAAAAGGAGTTCGCCAAAGGGAGGGGGTTTCTACGTGATGTCTTGGCGAACTGAGTGGATCTTGTCGACATGGATTGCCTTCGGTACAGTGTTGTGTTTCACCCTGAGGTTTCCTCGAAGTGAAGATGTCTCCCCGACCGAAGGAGAAATAAACGCATTGCCAGGCAGAATGGAGGTTATCGCCAAGAGGTCTGACCGAAGGAGTAGAGTCATACCAAGAGGAATGCTCTCGACATAGGTTGAAGCCTTCGTCAGGATGTCATGCCGATCTAAGGGGGGTCTAGCTGAAAGGATAGCCTTCGGCGTATGTCAATAGACTTCATTAAGAGGTCTTACCGAGTATAGAATGTCTCCTTGACAATCACTCTTGAAGCGACATCGACAAAGGAAGCGGGCTCCGGAATAAGGTCATACCGAAGTGTGAGTGTCTCAGCGACAGAAAAGGGATCCCGCCGAGGGACAAAGCATTTGGGTATGGTCTCAGCGACCCGTTAAAGTCTCACCAATAAGAAGGCCTTCGGTATAGCATTCCAAGTCGGAGAGATGTCTCCCTGACTCATGATGTCTTGCTGATAAGTGGACGACTTGGCGGAGGATGGTTTCTTCAGCTTAGGTGGGTGCCTTCGATAGGATGTCTTACCAACAACATGTGGTCTCAGTGATAGAAGTGGGTATCAGTACAACATTTGATCCTCGCTATGGTGTCTCCCCAACTCGGTGATCTCTTGGTGAAAGGAAAGTGGAGCTCAGTAAGGTAAAATGTATTCAGAGAGACACTAATGGCCTCTTGCCGATAGATGAAATAAGGCCTTTCCAAGCTAAAGTGCCTTCGGCAACACCTCTTGCTGACCAGAGAAGGTCTCCCCGACTGGGGGTTCTTGATGGCTAAAGCAAACAAGTGGGGGTCCCACCAACAAAACATTCGGTATCGCTAAGAGTTAGGGCTTTCGCCATGGGATCCTGGCGACTGTCCAAAGTCTCACTGAAGGTGACAATACTTCGGCATAGTCTTGTGAATTCTATGGGATGTCTCCCCGACTCGATGATGTCTCACCGATAGTAAAGTGAATAGCTCGGTAGAAAATGAGGACCTTGGTGCAAGGTCTGGGCGATAAAGGAAAGTCATGCCGAAAGGAAAGACCCTCACTAAAGCAAAGTGCCTTTGGTATGACATCTTCTCGACCGGCGGGAGTCTCAGTGAAGTGAGGAGAGCTCAGGCAGACAGGGGAGTTTGTCATGATGTCTCAACGACCGCGTCAAGTCTCACTGACCAAAAAGTAAAGACCTCATCGAAAGACTTGACATCGGCGAAAGGTCTTGCCGATATGAGAATGTTTGGCCAACAAAATGGAAGGGAGCTCAGCGGTATAACTTCTGGAGACATCAGCAAAGGTCTCCCCAAAACAGATGGTCTCCCTAGGAGATAGGATTTTTGTCATGACGTCTCAGCAACAGTTTAAGTCATGCCGATAAGTTGCAAAGGACATAATCACATCGGTGAGACACTTTTAGTGTCT
The DNA here is from genome assembly GCA_007258455.2 of Sequoia sempervirens. NCBI lineage: Eukaryota > Viridiplantae > Streptophyta > Pinopsida > Cupressales > Cupressaceae > Sequoia > Sequoia sempervirens. The sequence goes on from VDFB02240408.1 coordinate 47,489, forward strand.
CACCGAGATGCGATTCTTTTCAAAAGAAGTTTCAACCACCTACAGAGCCTATGTGGAATACGCTTGACCAACCAGGAGGAGCTGAAGAGAGTCGTGGCAGTTTGATCAGAATGAAGAATGTCAATGGGATGAGTGCAACGCCTATCTATTGTGAGCTCAGGGCATTCAAGGCGTTTAGCCGAGGTGGTTCAAATAGGACACGATGCCAGGATCAGAATGAATGTGGTAGCTGTGAAATATCTAAAGAAGGCTTCCTCGGGGATGACTCTTCACAGCAGGGACACGCAGGGTTTTGCATTAACTCAGTCAAAAAGATTTGAGGAGAGATATATTTTTCTGAGACTGATATTTTGTAAGCCCTAAGGGACCAACACATTTTGATATATAAGGCTTTTTTTTCCTTTTTGTAGATAGTTCGGATTATACACTAGGAAGAGTTAGTTATTTTTGTTCAATCCTTTCTCAAATAAATGTATGTTTTGTAACTCAACTAAAATCTAGAATGTAAAACAAAGTTCACCTTGAAAACAAGTATTAATGCTCTTACCACTCTCATTTCTGTATGTTAGCTTATGTATGTATTTCTTTAACAGTGTTTTCTCAATCTGTATTCATACCACAAAGTTGTGAAGTCTAATTCTTCCTTCTTGAGATATGTATGTAGATCAAACCTTTCAAGAGTGATGCATAAGTGTAATGGGGTCATGTTGAGTAAGTAAAGCAGCTGCAGTCTAGTTTTCTCAGTGTGGTTGTTTTCTTTTTTTATTTTCCTATTTTCTTATCAACTCAATGTATCACCATAGGAATAGTTCAGTATAGTTTCATTTTGTATGCATTTCTTCTCCCTTTACCTCACAAGATCAATAGTTTAGGTGATACCCAAAGGAAGCCGGCCTTCTCTGGAGGTTCACTCCAATCTCAGGTGACCCACATCCTTGGAGTGATCCAATGTTTCACTAGAAAGCTCAGTTTTACAACTTTGCATAGGGTGCGTTTCTAGGTGACAACATCAGCATTGAAAGAGCTTCTTGCAGCCAAGCTTATAACATTACTAGAGGAATAAGATTGGGAACCATGAGTTAAACCTTCATGGTGGAATGATGCACATTATTGTGATTTTCATAGAAACAAAGGCCACAAAACAATGATTGCATGCAACTAAAACATTTGGTGCAAGATTTAATCGATTGAAAAGAAATATCAATAGAAGGACCCCAAACAAATGTTGATCATGGATCATTCAAAAAACCTTTACCCAACTACAAAAAAGGGGAGTCTTCTTCATCAAACACCAAAGGGAAAAATGTGAACTATGTTTATGATTCTACCATTCTCCATATTGAGGCAATGGATAACCAAACCAATGACAATTCTACAACTAATAATCAAAATAAGGACATTGAAATCAATGACAAACAAAACTTTGTTGCAATTTATAATAAAATTAATGACATCACAATTAAGCATGAACATGACATTGTTACAGCTGAAAGCCAAATCAATGACATCAAAATAAAATCAAATGAAATCAATGACATCAAATGAGGCATGGCTGCAAATGATAATCAAATCGATGTCATTAAAATCAATGATAAACAAAACCACCAACCAATAAATGTGACCACAAGAGCTCAGTCTAAATATGTATTGAAGGGAAGTACATCTAAAACATTTGCTGCCTTGTCAAATCAATACAATATTGTGGACCAATTGCAAAAGATCCCAGCTTAAATATCCATACGATAACTTCTCAAAATCTCACCAGATCACAAGGATATTATGGAAAAGGTTCTAGTGGAGACCACCGTACCTACTAATTTGGAAGTTTTTCAATTTCAAGCCATGGTGGGACATATGACCGCACCTCATTGTCTATCCTTCTCTGAAAATGATGATGCATTCCTTACACATCCACACAATACAACCCTTCATATTGAGGTTATCATTCATAAACATCAGGTCAAACATGTTCTAATAGATGGAGGAGTTGGTCTAAATATCTATACTTTAAAACTTGTCTGTGCACTAGGATTCTTAGAAAATGCCATTGATGCTAGAAGAAAGATCACCATCAAAGCCTATGACGATGAAGAAAGATCCTCCCAAGGACTGATTGTCTTGCCAATTCAAGTGGGACCAATCTAAAGAGATATAGTTTTCCAAGTTTTGGACAAAGATTTGACATATAACATATTCTTGGGTCGACCTTGGATCCATGAGATGCAAGCAGTTCCATCAACGTATCATCAATGCTTAAAATTCCCCTTCAATGGATAAGATATCACCATTTCAGCTGATTCCAACAATCCTCAATATTGTAATACTCTTAAGACAGTCTAGGATACTTTTGTACCATACAACAGGGAAGCTATCACTCCTTGTTCATCAAGCAATGAAAACCAACTAAACTCTTTGTCAAATCGGCTTGAGAAAAAGGTTCAGTCAGAAGATAAAGGCATTGGTGATTTCACTTCCTCTAATAATGAAAGTCAACTAAATGCTTTGTCAAAATTATTTGAGAAAAAGGTTTAGCTGAATGAAAAAGGAATGGGTGAATATTCTTTTGAGGAGTCATTATGTCTCTCACAGCTGCTACCTTCTCCAAAATCCTATGGGCATCCATCAACATCAAGACAACAATCCTTACAATCAATCACACTCTTTGATGGTAAGTTTGTAAAAGAAAGAACCCTAGTGGATGAATCTAAAGACAAGGATGTTTTAAATTGGTTGTACAAAGATAAAGAAGAATCACAAGCATCAGCTTCCAATGTACTAACAAAGCCATATGGTAAAGGATTTACAATCCTAGAAAATATCTGATATGAAGAAAAATGCCCTGTCAACAAAATTTAAAGAAGGCATTGTTGAACCAATACAACCTATCACAATGAATGCTAAAAGAAGAAACCAAACAGTAGATTTGTGAGCGAATCCTCCAATTACAAGCTATTTCTAAAATAGATTCAAATAAATATAATGGGATTCCCTATTGGAAGTATCTTTTGAAGAAAAAGAAGTTGATGTGATAAAGAGGTATGCACCCATGTGTATGGAGGGACAAATTTTAGGGTCTAGACCACTTGAAATTGGATCACTACACATCGATGACTCTAGTGAAGATGATCAGACTCCGAGTGAGATAGATCATTCAGAAGAGAGTAACATCATAGACCTTGACATTGCTTTCAGACACTTTGATGATGTTTCCATCATGACACTCACCCCTTTTGACCTTAACCAATCTGATGATTCCTTACCATTGGTACACCCCAAACTAATTGACTAGGACCAAACTGAGCTACTTGACATCCCTATCTTTTCAGATGATCACGCCATTGTCAACTTTATTTGCTCTGAAAATCCTAAAACAAGTTCCACCAACGAATATCATAACGAAGCTTCGAACAAGGGGAGTGCCAAATCTCTCAGTAGAAAAATGAATATCAAAAATTGATCTAATGGTGAAAACCATTTAATGACAATATTATATCAAGAAAAAGTAAAAATAAAGAGCATATCCAAGGGTGAAAACCTCTTTGAGGAACTGAAGGATGGGAAATTTGAAACTCTTCCTAAGCACTATCATGAGAGATCTTCAGTACTGGTTGAGCCCACACAATCCATCAACATTGGTACAATTGAAACTATTAAGACTTTACATCTAGTAGCATCCATGACAGAGGAAGAAAAACCAAGCTTCACCAAATTATTTGAAGAGAGACAAATCAACTTTTCTTGGTCCTACACTGACATGCTAGGAATAGATCCAGATATTATAATGCATCATCTATCCCCACCCCCTGGAGTGAAGCCAATGAAGCAAAAATTGAGAAAAATTCATCCGCATATCACCCTTTTGGTTAAAGAAGAATTCAAAAAATTGTTAGATGTAGGATTTATCCAACCAATTGATTATGCTGAATGGATCTCAAACATTGTACCAGTTTCTAAACCCGATAACAACATCAGGATATGTACCGATTTTAGAGATCTTAACAAGGCTTGCCTAAAGGATGATTTTACTTTGCCTAACATTGACATCATTGTAGACCTAATAGTTGGACATGCAATGTTATCAGTCATGGATGGATTTTTAGGTTATAATTAGATAAAAATTGCACTAGAAGACCAAGACAAAACAACTTTCACATTTCCATGGGGTACATTTTGTTGGAACGTCATGCCTTTTGGGTTAAAGAATGCAAGAGCCACTTATCAGCTGCGATGACTACATTGTTTCATGATATGATGCACACATTCATTGAGGACAATCTGGATGATCTGTTAGCAAAATACTTCACCAGGGAAGGACATCTGGAAATTCTCGATAAAATATTTACTTAGTTGGAAAAGTTCAATGTATGCTTAAACCAAAAGAAGTGTGTTTGGCATGACATCAAAAAAACTCCTAGGGTACATAGTTTTAGAGAAGGGCATTGAAGTGAATCCTGCCAAAGTCAAAGCCATCATGGAAATTCCTCCTCCTAAGAATATTAGCCAACTTAGATCTTTACATGGACAATTCCAATCTATCAAAAGGTTCATCGCCCAATTGGCGGATAAAAGTGACCCTTTTACCCACTTGCTACATAATAATGTTTCTTTCAAATGGGATGAAAAATGTGAAGCTGCTTTTAATCAATTGGAATAGTATATGATGAACCCACCAATCTTGGTACCACCAATAGAATGAGATACATGTTTTCTTTACATTGCAACTACTAAGGTCTCTTTAGGAGCTTTGCTAGCATAAGAAGATTCTATAGGCAAAGAGAGGGCGATCTACTAAATTAGTAGAACACTAAATGGCTATGAGATTAAATATACATTAATTGAGAAAGCATGTTTGGTAGTAGTTTTTGCAACGTAAAAATTGTGACACTACATGTTAACACATACCATCAAATTGATAGCTAAGATTGATCCACTAAAATATTTACTCAGCAAAGAAAATTTAATAGGAAGACTAGCAAAGTGGGTAATGATATTGAGCGAATTTGACATCTAGTATGTGGGAAGAAAAGAAATCAAGGGCCAAGCAATAGCTGATCAGTTGGCTAAAGCACTATTACAAGATTATCATCCCATGCACATTGAGTTTCCAGATGTATATGTCCTAACAGTGTCAACACAACAATGGATGTTATGCTTTGATGGGTCTTACAAGCAACATGGATCAAGTGTTGGAATCTTATTTTTCACTCCTCACAGACACACCATTCCCAAGTCTTATAGGTTAATGTTCCCTTGTACTAACAAAAAATATCAGTATGAAACATTGATCATTGGTATCAAGGTAGCAGTGGAATGGAAAATCATAGAGTTACAAGTCTATGGGGATTCTTAATTGGTCATAAATCAGGTTAATGATGACTATTAGACAAAGGATGAAAAGTTGATGTCGTACAAAAGACTGGTGGATGACTTCAAAAAGTACTTTTTTGAAATCAAATTTGAGTGAATTCCCAAAGTGGACAACAAAGTTGCAAGTGCTATGGAAACCATTGCCTCTCTTCTATAGATACCAAAAAAATGAGCTCGTTATGAAAAAAGACAAAAACATCACAAAAAGTCCTGAAAAAAGACAAAAACATCACAAAAGGTCCTGAAAAAAGACAAAAACATCACAAAAAGTCCTGAAACAATAAACAATAAACAATGAATAATAATTGAAACCCAAAGATTTTAAGAAACACAAAGGAAGTAAACGAAAGAACAATTATACCTGATTGTTGATACCTCCATGATTCCCTTTCGTAATACCTTCTTGCTTGCTGGAGAATGCTGCCCTCAAATTCGTCTTTTGAGCAATCTAAAATGCCTAAGCCCTACAACAAGATTTGAAGGATTTGATATGCCTAAATGACTATGTCTACAAACCAATGCCTATGTCTAAAATGATGCCAAAATTGAAATACTAAGATTGCCTATGACCATGAACATGAGAGTAAATAAATAAATGCCTATAGTAATTACGCCAAATGTGTGTGTCCTCAAAAATGAGAAGAAGATGGCATTTTATAGAAAAGGCCATTTCGAACGGACGGACGAGATAAATCATTGACAAGAACCTAAAATGAACGATCCAGATTAAACCTGAGAATCCCTAATTAGGGTTAGGGAAAAATCCTTAATCGAACGGTCAAAATAAAATCGGATCGACGGTGGAGAATAAATGAGGAAACTAATTAAAGAAATAAAGATTTTTGAAAAATCAAGAAGATAATACTGCCTGATTTACAAGATTCGAAAAATCAAAGAGATAAGATGTGAACTGAAGATAAGATTTGGAAAAATCAAGAATTTGCCCGATTGCTTGATTTTTAGAAGATTAATTACTAATTCGAATTAAAATAATTCAAATTATGGATTTTGAGAGATAATAAATAATCTTTTTCAAATTATTTATCAAAAAGGATTGAATGATTAAGATTGACATGACATTTTAAATAATTTTAATTTATTTAAAATGAGAAGAATATTAATTGACAATTAAATAATTAAATTTTGCAGATAAGACCAATTAATTAAATAAATTAATCAATTTATTTAATTAAGATAGTTATATTATAAAATAAATGAAATTTATTTATTTAATAATCAAGAAGAAATAAATGACGAAGGAGAATTAAATAAATTAAGAAATTTATTTAATTAAGGGAAGACTTAGACAATTAATGATGTATTTAATAAATAAATAAAATTTATTTATTTAATAATCATGAAAGAATAAATGACATGAATTAATTAAATAAGTATGAATTTATTTAATCAATAGTCGAATGTGGACCAAGGACATAATTAAATGACATAATTATGCTAGGACGAAAGTGGTAAAAATGAAGCTTGCAGGCCTAGGTCATTTTTAGGTGTCTACATTTTGCCCCTCTTTGTCATAATGTAGCATGTCGCATTGTGACAAAGAAAAATAAGCCAAGAATATGCCCCAGTGAGGGTACGGAGTATCATTGCCCCCTCAGGAAATTTTCAAATTTTGAGCCGGTGCCAGAAAAATTTGCAAAGGGTCCAGATAAATCAAATTGATGACCAAAAAAATAACGGCGCAGTCGGTTTCATATTCTGACATGTTTAAAGCAACCTACGAGGAAGTCAAGGGTGTTCAAATGAGCCTCCAATATTGAAAATGTCATTTTGACCTTATAAATAGGTTGACAAAGGGGTAAAAGTCAATTCACTTTTACTATTTACCTTGCGAAACTTGAGAGCTCAGAGCGAAAGGCGCAGCAGCGAGGATGGTTATTCCAGTGTCAGAGCACCGCGGAGAGATTGTGAGGACCTTCAGACGGCCAGAGGGCTCAGAGCCGGCGGTATGTATCTTAAACTCACTTTATCATTTTATCGTTTTACGTGCTTTTTAATGCTTTCTAGGGTAGTCAACGAATGCGCTGCGACGCATATGCGTTCGCATAAGCCGCAATTGTCCTCGCGTTCGACGCAAGTGCCAAGTATAACGCGGTCGCTCTGGTGGTTCGCGCCGCATCTGATAATTTGTGCGACGCAAGTGACTTATTGAGACGCATTTGACCGCTAGAAAGCCGCAATCGATATTTTGCAACACAATTGCTATGTTCAAAGCCGCAATTGTAAAATCATGTTGCAATCGCGATGTTGCGACACATTCGCAAAATTTCGTGACGCAAGTGTCTGATCGGAACACAATTGTCATGTCGACTCGCAATTGTTGTTTTGAACGACGCAGTTGTGATTTCGCGACGCAACTGCCTTTTTGCGACGCAACTGCTTCTTTGCGACGCACTTGCCGGTTTCCTTAATAAAACTTGCTTTTGTGTTTACATGGCCTTAGTTTCCTTTCATGATGTTGACATTTGTCCTAAAAATGCTGATGCAGTGTTTGTCTTTTTGCAGAGGCAGCTTGCCCCTATCTACACGAGAGAGAGTAGACCGACCACCTTTCGGTTTGCTGATCAGCTGGGCCCACGAGAGCGGCGGCGATTGATGCGACTGGGTCTATTTTATGCTGCGTTCATGCTCGCCATTCAGGCGAACAGGGGACTATTGACTGCCTTGTGCGAGCGGTGGCACTCCGAGACCTATTCTTTCCACCTACCGACAGGTGAGGCCACCATTACCCTGGAGGATGTCTACCATATTCTCCGGATTCCTATTCGAGGGGAGCGGATTGTGTATGATCCACGTCATGGTGAGCAGACCTTTCGTGTGTACTATCAGGATCAGGGTGCCAGACTCGGGATTCAGGGTTATGAGATCTATTGGGAGTTCCTAGCAGAGCACTATGGGCGCTTCGATGCGTTCTTGGCGACGATGATTGCGGGTATCCTGATTCCCGACCAACGAGGTCATGGATTTCCGATTGGTTGGGGGGACGTCCTGGTCGGCATGAGACGGGACATGACAGTTTATGCATGGGGTCCTTACCTGCTAGGGATGCTTTACCATCAGCTTCACGACGTCGTGTATAGGAGAGGAGAGAGTATCTCCTGTGGGACTACTCTTATGATGATCTGGGCATGGGAGCACATTGCCATATTCTTCCCTCCTATTGAGAGACCGTAGCTAGCCGAGGGGATGCCTTACTCGTACTACTATGTCGGCGCATTACAGTAGACCCATATGGGTGAGACAGGGTGGTGGCGGCATCAGATCGACACCATGGTGACGTTCATGTAGAGGCCGTACAAGGATTGTGAGGCATGGGATGATGAGGACGAGCATCTCAGCTTCTGTAGATAGTACAGATATCTTATTGGCAAGACAGTGCAGATGTCCTTGATCATCGAGATGTACCTGCCGCAACGTGTATTGAGACAGTTTGGTGAGCAGCAGGATGTGCCCGTGGGGATAACAGAGTATGCCAGGTCATCCAGAGAGTATGCATGGGGCCCGGCCATTCCAGTGGCCTTTGCGACACAGCAAATAGACGGGTTAGTAGCCCAGGCCTGGGGTTGGAGAGGAGGATCAGAAAATCCTGGTATGATGCCAGCATATGATCTATGGTGGCAGGCACGCCGACCAGTGCCTTTGACAGATCCGGACGGGCCAGCCCTAGTGGACAGGCGGTCAGTCATTTCGTGAGTGCCACGGGTTAGACGAGGTGGCAGAGGCAGAGATGGAGGAAGAGGTAGAGGTAGAGGCCGAGGCAGGGATGGAGATGGAGGGAGGGGTGGGGATGGCGAGCGGAGATGGAGGCGGGAGTGGTGATGTGAGGTAGGAGGTGGAGAAGCGGGGGTGGGCGGGGATGGAGGCAGGGGTGGAGACGGAGGCAGGGACGGAGGCCGGGGAGGAGATGATGGCAGAGATGGGCGGAGGTGACAGCGAGATGGGCAGCGACAGGTCCAGAGGGTACGCCCACGAGTGGCGAGGGCGGCATTAGATGCCATCCCAGAGGTTGGTGAGGAGGGTGAGGGTGAGGAGCAGCCCAGACAGGAGGGAGAGGGTGAGGAGAGACAGGAGGAGGAGAGGGCAGTGGGTGGACAAGAGGAGGATGAGGGGGAGAGACAGGAGGAGGATGTGGAGGTGAGGGGAGAGGCGGAGGATGTGGAGGTGAGGGGAGAGGAGGAGGTGGAGGCAGAGAGGCATGAGGATATGCCAGAGATGGAGGTGGAGGTGGGTGGGTAGGAGGAGGAGGTGGCAGGGAAGGATGATGATGATGATGAGGAGGATGATGCCATAGGTGAGGCCGAGAGACTGCTCAGATGGTAGATGGTGGAGGGGGAGGAGATACCGTCGCTTGAGGGTTGCTACCCGAGATACCCGCGGCGGTCGAAGGGTGCTAGACCCGAAGAGGTGGGGCCTTGAAGCAGCACGAGTAAAGGTCTCTCTGATGAAGCTTTTGGAGGTAACCCCGGGGCCAAGCCGAGATCAGGCGGTGATCTTGTGAGGATGTAACCCGGTGGTGCAGTTTGCAGTCTTGTGTCTGAGGACCCATAGGAGACATGGCACAGGCGCGGAAGTTACTTTAAGATTAGACGTGCAGGACTTCTATGAACAGTGCCACGGAAGGCGGCGAATCTACCTTGTCCCGATCACAGACGAGGACAGGTAGTGGGCATAGGTCAGGTAGTGGCAGTGGTACCAGGAGCCATACCAGTGTCGGGGGGTCTACCTCGACAGGACATACCTCAGGGAACAGGTCCCATCATTCGCATAGGCACACTTCGGGTCACCATTCAAGGCACAGTCATGGTTCCACTGGTTCAGTGCAGAGGCCAGGCCAGGTACAGCCGCCAGTGGTTGATCCTTCTACTTCTCAGAGTCCAGCCGCAGTGACTTCACGGGTGTTTTATACTGTTGAGATGACACCTGCCTTCTCAGTTCCGACAGTGGCACAGGCAGAGGTCGCTACAGGACCACCTACTGTTTCAGCGCCCGTGACAGAGTTGCCTCCACCACATTCTTCGCCTCGAGGGGATGATGAGGGCCTACCCTAGGGGCATTTTGTATTATGACACATTATGTATATTATATGAGCCCGCGAGCTCCATTTTTTTGGGATATCCGTTGACTCTATCCTGTGAAATTGTACCTTTTTGAGATGATTCTATATGATTATGCAATTTTGATGCGGCCTACATGTGTTATGTGATGCTCTTTGCTTTATATATTATGCCATGTATGTACTATGATGCCTATTTGTGATTTTTGATGCCATGATGATGCAATGCATATTTATATGATTATGTTAATGATGTGCATGATGTATTTATGTAAAAGATGCAATGCTGATGATTATGTTAATGCAATGCTTGTGCTTATGTATATGATTTAATGCCATGTATGATGTATGGATGGACCTAATGCAATGTATATGATTATGTATGCACTTATGTTTTTGGATGTCCACCGGATATGTTGTGGGATGGATGAGAGAGAAAGATATGAAGACTAATGAGAAGATGGCCAGTAGGATCGAGAAAGGGAAGACATAGGCCTATGAAATGCATGTTAATTCTAGACCAAATCCTTCAAGAAGAAACTTTCTTGTAGGACTTTTAATATTTGTGCTCTGTCATCATTGCGGAAAAGCATTTGCTTAATGGACAGCAAACACCATGATATGATGTAGACCAAGGTGTGCAAGGTTGTACCATCACATAAGACAAGTAGCCACATACAAGGATGATCATGACTCATACTAAGAGAGTGATTGCCCTAGTCTTTTTGTCCTAATCAACCATAAACAAAAGAGCAAGAACAGATCATGTGAAAGCGTCCATTTGCTTCCTCTAAATCTGTTTCGAAATCGCCCGAAAACTAGTGACATATTTTGCCAAATAAAATAAAGTCCCTATATCATATGATATGTAGATTTGCTGCAAATCCCAAAAGCGGGACCTGCGGAAGCTAATTGTCATGCTCGTCATTTCTTCTCTAAATCTGTATTGAGATCTATTTGAAAAACTAATAACATGATAAAAGATCAAAAGGAACAATTTGTCCGAGTGTTTGCCGTGTATTTGGATATTCCTTTGTCCGGAAAGATCTCTACCAGAATCAATGACATCGACGATCCTGTAACCATGTAAATGGCTAAGTCTTGGGCTGACTAGGGGCATGGGTTTATCATGAAGCTGGAGTGGATGTCACTTGCTTTTATGATCTTGAAAAAACATTACAAAGTTCTGAAAAAAAGACAAAACATCAAAAGTCCTAAAAGAGACAAAACATCACAAAGTCTGAAAAAAAAAAGACAAAAAACATCACAAAGAGATCTTGCGAGAAAAAAGTGAAACATCACAAAGGAGTCCTGAAAAGAGGGCAAAACTATCTGAGTCCTAAAAAAGACAAGAAAACATCACAAAAGTCACGAAACAATAAGCAATAAACAATAAACGATAAATGAAACCCAAAGATTTTATGAAACACAAAGGAAGTAGACGAAAGAACAATAATACCTGATTGTTGATACCTCCATGATTCCCTTTCGTAATACCTTCTTGCTTGCTGGAGAATGCTGCCCTCAAATTCATCTTTTGAGCAATCTAAAATGCCTAAGCCCTACAACAAGATTTGAAGGATTTTATATGCCTAAATGATTGTCTACAAACCAATGCCTATGTCTAAAATGATGCCAAAATTGAAATACTAAGATTGCTTATGACCATGAACATGAGAGTAAATAAATAAATGCCTATAGTAATTACGCCAAATGTGTGTGTCCTCAAAAATGAGAAGAAGATGGCATTTTATAGAAAAGGCCATTTCGAACGGACGGACGAGATAAATCATTGACAAGAACCTAAAATGAACGATCCAGATTAAACCTGAGAATCCCTAATTAGGGTTGAAAAAATCCTTAATCGAACGGTCAGAATAAAATCGGATCGACGGTGGAGAATAAATGAGGAAACTAATTAAAGAAATAAAAAAGATTTTTTTTTGAAAAATCCGGAAGATGTCTTGCCTAATTGCAAGATTGAAAAATCCGAGAGAGATAAGATGTGAAGCGAAGATAAGATTTACGGAAAAATCAAGAATCACATGCGATTGTGATTTTTTGAAGATTAATTACTAGATTGATTAAAATAATTCAAATTATGGATTTTGAGAGATAATAAATAATCCTTTTCATATTATTTATCAAAAAGGACTAACAGTTAAGATTGACATGACATTTTAAATAATTTAATTTATTTAAAATGAGAAGAATATTAATTGACAATTAAATAATTAAATTTAATTATTTAATTTAGCAGATAAGACCAATCAATTAAATAAATTAATCAACTTATTTAATTAAGACGGTCTAAATAGGCCTTAAAATAAATGTAAATTTACATTTTAACCAATCAGAAAAGAAATGGTAGCGAAAGAATTAGAAATAGAGTGTCGAGAACTGAGCCAGGAAGACTGGGCAGACTGGCGTATTTGACAATAAGACCTTTATAATGTGGAAGAATAATAAACTGGCTTTGGATCAGAAGCGTTGGAATTTATTTAATCAATAGTCCCGAGAATAATGGACCAAGGACATAATTAAATGACATAATTGTATACTGGAGACGAAAGTGAAGTGTGTAAAATAAAACTAGGGCCTAGATTAAACACAGGTGTCTACACTTGAAGTAGCATCGAAAAAAAAATAAAAAAGAAAAAATGAAAGAAACATCAATGAAAAAAGTGGCCAAATGAAAACTTGGTAAGCAGGGAATCTTGGTGACAACAAAACAAAAAAAAAAAATCTCTAAAAAGAAAAAGATCAAAAATACAAAAAAAGAAAAAAGTAAAAAATACAAAAAAAAAGTGAAAATCAAAAAAAAATGGTGCAACCAGTGAAAACACGCAAAATAGGTGTCTTAGTATAGCAAAAAATCATATAATCTAAAAAATTAAATAAAATAAGTAGTGGAAACACACGAAAGCAGCGGTACCATTTGTGATAAAATTAAAGCTCGCTGAGCTGACTATTTACAGTATTGATGAAAATACGGCCATCCGGCTTTTTCATGCATCACATTATGGCGAATGTCATTATAAGCATATTGGCATATTTAGGCGTGGTAGGTATTATCTCACTGAAGCTGATTATCATTATTTTTATCGCGCTTGTAAATGGTTGGTTTCATTGGGGAAAAATCTTGAACTCGGAAACCCGTGCGTACTGGAAGTGGAGGACATCATTGCAGACGTTTGTTGCGTCGATAATAAGCGAACAGAATGACAAATGCGGGCATGCATTGGACCAGACCGGACAGCAAGATAAGTCAAAAACAAACCTAAATGGATGATACTCTTCTAAAGCATGGTTTTATCACTTTAGCATGAATGTTCAACTATTGTATTTTGATTTTTGTTATCATTTCTCTAGAGCAACTCAAGGATGTCATAGACTAGAGACGCTATGATCGAGAATGATATTTTCTTTGTCTATTGTCTATGAGTTAATCAATACTACTATGAAAATTGTCGTGGGACATGCTCTACAAAGTATCATTGATGACATTCCAAATTTTCATAGGAAAACAATTAACTCTAGTTTGTTTTATGCAAGTAGTACTCAGGTCATCATGGTCTAAATCGATATTTGTACTAACTTTCAACATATTAAAGGCTCAATGATGATACAAAGCACAACAAATTGGCTGATAAAATGACAACTTTGCATATTTGGTTTTGCATGGTTAAGATAGAATGCATCCATATTAGTTTTGCATCTACATTTTAGATTTCTCCAAGGCTGGAAAATTGCAAAATGATTTTATCTCTCATCAATGGATTGAGTACATTTGACATCAACAAAAAAAAATCATTCACTTATATTTGCATAATCATATAGTCGCATAATCATTCACTTATAGTTGCATAAACATTATCATATCATCCATCCATGTAGTTACATTTATCATCATACATCCCTCCATGCATGGCATTTTATATTTGCATTAGAAAAAAAATACAAAAATATAAGGTGCATTACATCTCATTTGCATAAATAAATTCACTCATATTGCATAATCGAATCTATCTCATATAACATAAGGCATCATTCATAGAGAAAATATAATCATAAATCCATGCATCATTATTTCATCATTACATCAATATACATAATCATGACATAATCATATAGGTATCACATAACATATAAAATAGAAATTAAATGCATCCATCATAAACATCCATCATGCAAGCATATAGACAACACATAGATTGATAATATCCACTGCATCTCATATATAATCTCAAAATAAATGTCAAAGGGTACAATGATATCATGAAATGTCAAGAGATAGATCATAATATGGAAATAATATCATGAAGTGCCCAACTCAACAAGTGTATACATCATCAAAAATCAATACATCAAATATCAACAACGGAGCTATGTATTGCTCCCCCCATAAGTTGCAGGCCCAACTAAACCTCTTGTTGCACCACCTAATGGTCCTGTACCTAGATCTCAGTGAGGTGGCCCTATCACACCCCTGCTCATTGAATGGCTTCGACCTGATCTGGCACTAGCTGACTATGCATAACTAATACGGCTGCTCTGCAAGCACTGCCTTGTAATATCATAGCCTATAGTACTTGGCCTCCCTGGCAGAATGTCATACCTCTCTGAGCATATCTTTTGTATTGGTCCAATAAGAAACGCACTGTAACCTCTCTGATTAGGCCTCTACATGCTCACATCGCTGCCTTAGGGTATCTCTCTTTGCTATAAGGGTAGCAATTTGTTCCTGTGCCTGAGCCTATGCCTGTACCTATGCCTATTTTTATGCCTGGGCCTATCAGTTGTTCTTGTAAAGTCTATACATGTGTCTATAAACTAACTATTTGAGCTTGCTGCTGATGGGAGGGTAACCGAATCTAAATCTATTGTTGTGTTGTAGAGACTGTGGACCTCCTCCTCCGAGCCACTCTGACATCAAGTACTGGTCCGCCTCTGCATACATCTCCCCCATCTCCTCCATCACCCTCATCTCCACCACCTCCATCATCTCCATATCCATCCCCTTTATCCCTTCCATCTCCCTCCTCCTCATCTCCATCTCCCCCACCTCTCATTCATCTAGGTGCATGTGGTGCGACCCTCTCATCATCATCCAACTTTGGTACTGGCTCATTTGGAATTGATATCCTTAGTACAACGTGTGCATGGAAATACTGAGCATACTCATCTATCATAAAGGAATCTATGATCTATGGTAGGTAATCCCATGTCTATGGCTACAATCCGAAGTACTCCTCATAGGTTGCATCATAGGATAGAGTGGATCCCCATTCTGGAATGTCTTGTCGTCTCCTGGCATACAGTGCAACTCCTTGAGGCATAACTTAAACTTTGTCGTACTGCCGAAGTACCCTAATGAGTAAGAATATCTTAATAATGAACTATGTCTGACCAATCAAGTACCTCGAAGTGAGAACATATGATATCTCCTCATCATCATCGAGCCATGGATCACAATCCAAGTAGGGTCTCCATGTGATTGTCTCTAGATCATCTAACACTCGCTGCTAGTACTCTAATTTTCCTAGCTTGAGCTGGACAACTAGACCTGTATACCCAAAAACATAGGGTCTCCCAATAGGATGGTCTCTTTCTGCAATAGGTCAAGTGATAGCTATGTGCTCCCATGCCCAAATCTGCAACAATGTAACCCCAATCAATAAACTAGCAGTTCCAAGATAAACTACCTGATGAAGATCATGATACAAATGAGCTAGCATACAATATCCCTAGGCATATCTAATCCCCTATGTAATCAAGAAATCTAGAATATGACCCTAGCCAATTGATAGTCCCTTCAACCTACAGTTGGGACATAGAAAACCTTCAATGAATCCAGCTAACACACATGGTAAGGGATAATATAATACAACCATCTCCCACCATGGGATTTCATATCCACAAATCTCATCATCATGAAAGATCCTCCTTAGTGCATCAATACCACCCTGCTTTGTCTGATCATATTTGAATAGCTCACTAACAATAGGAATCCCCAAGATGTGATATACATCCTCTGGCGTGATTGTCATCTCACCAGTGGCTAAGTGAAAGGTGTTGTGGTCACTATGCCACCTCTCAGCTAGAGCAGTCAAAAGTCCCCTGTTGATCCTATATTGGGGCATGTCCATCAATGAAGTCAACCCGCATCATGAAATGATATCTAAATCAACCTACACCAGCTATGGAATCATGTCCTAGGTCTTCAAGAATCACTCCCAAGACTGAAGAATCCTAAAATCCTCCTATCAATCAATCTATCAATCTAATCAACTCTAATGAGATTTTGATCAAATCTCAGTGAGTGACTATCATTGACCTTCACCTATCATGAGGTCAATCATCATCTATCCTATCATTGATTCTCACCTATCATGAGATCAATCATCAAAAATCAATCAACATCATCAAACATCATCAAAACATTGGGTAACGTGATCATCAAACATCAAAATCAAGGAGATCAATAAAAAAAATTCAACTCTGGTGTGAATGTGCTAAAACAGTGCTTCTATGCATTGAAATCACATATGCGTTAGAAAATTTCATCAATGCACTAAAACAGTCTATCAATGCGCTAAAAGTGAAAATGCGCCAACATATTCATCAAATGCGCTATTTTATGACCCATGTGCGCTAAATTACCCAATGTGCTAGAAAAATCACTCTATACGTCACTTCATGCCCTACATGCACTACATTTCTCTATGTGCCAAATCATTCTATCATTGTGCTACTCTATGCTATCTATGCACTAATTCTCTGGATGCGCTAAAACATTTAATAGATGCGCTAAATCATAACCTAAATGCTCAAATTTTCTAGTTGTGCTAAAACATCAGCTCAATGTGCTAACAATGGTTTCTATGTGCTAGCTAACCCTATGTGCTAAAATAGTGACCTAATGCGCTAAAGCAGACTCCCTATGCACTAAAATGCAAAATAAGAATTCAAAACATGAAAAAAACATGGGAAAACACATTTCAAAATTCACGAAGAGGTTTCTCGGGGTACATACTGGAGCGGCTGGGT
This sequence comes from Sequoia sempervirens, assembly GCA_007258455.2. Classification (NCBI taxonomy): domain Eukaryota; kingdom Viridiplantae; phylum Streptophyta; class Pinopsida; order Cupressales; family Cupressaceae; genus Sequoia; species Sequoia sempervirens. The sequence continues at coordinate 64,977 of VDFB02240408.1, forward strand.
GGTTGTGACGTCGAACTCGCTTGAATCGATGGGTTTGGATCATAATCACCATTTTGCTCAAAATTATCAATCTCTCAATCATATCAAATCTTCAAAATGCAAATGACTCAAATGACTTTCTTTTTCATCCTTTTACCTTTTAAAGGGGGTTATTAAGTGGGATTTATTTTATTTTTCAAAGGCATCAATTAATCACTTAATCAATGTGGCAGGTTCGGTATCATTTATCAAGAGATAAATCATTTCAACATCATAAAAAATTTGAAACTCATCAGAAAATCATTAAAAATTTCAAAAAATTCAAAAAATCCTAAAAATTCAAGAATTTCTCGATTTATCTCCCAAGGGGGCATACTCACGACATCACTTGAAAATCAACATCTGGGGCATATCAAAATTGTTATTAGCACTATCAAATTTTTTTCCTTTGAAGCAATGTGTCGCAAACACATCTATTCAAAGAGGGGAAAAATGTATACACTTAAAATTGGTCTGGAGAAAATTAATTAAATACTAGCTATTTAATTAATAGATCTTTAATTCTTCTACTTATATATAAATTGTAAAATTTATTTGTATAGTTCACTTTCTTAAATTTTGTCTATCTTAAATCACTTTCTTCATGTTTTAATTAAATAAAAAACTTTAATTAGTTAGTTTTATTTAATTAACTCCCTTTTATTAAATTTGAATTTTATATTTGATTTTGGGCACATTTCTACTAACTTCTCACCTTCCACCTCATCATGTTCTCATGAAAATAAATATTCTTAATATTTAAATTGGCATTTATCTCAACAAATTATAATCAATTTTGAGAAACTTGGCTCTTCCCTCCATCTGATTCTCCTCACACTTGGCAATGCGTTCTATTAAAGGGAACACTCTCCTTGATTCTCTCTAACTTCTTCATCCTCCACCGTTCATCTCTCCAAATCAAATCTGGACCATTGAATCCTACCACATCAGCCCATGCCTTGGAGAAATCTATAAATACAACCTCATTTACAACATTTCATATAGAGAATTGAGCATAAGTACATTCTTTAGAAATTTCCTTAGCATTTGTTATATTAGAAATCATCTTAGTATTAGAATTGAGCATTTAGTATTTTTCATCTTAGTATGATTTAGTTTAAACAATCATAGCTTTAGCATTAGTTGCATCTTAATTTCTATAATTGCATCTTAGCATTTCCATTATCCATATCATAGAATTATCATAATCTTGGCACAATCATCTACAACATATCATTTAGCAATCAATCATGTAGAAAGGTTTATTGCATTTCCAACATCTCGTTCTTTAGGTTGTCATTTGACAAGTCTTGTGCATACAAACAAATCTGAGAGCCACAATGATTTGAAAAATCCTCAAAGATAGAGGACAATGGGACAACTTTAGAGAGTTTGTTCTTTCAATTATATTTGTTATTTAAATTCTCTCTAATATAATGTTTCATTGATTGTGTTGTATTTCTTGCTTTTGCACACATATTTCAATACACCACGATATAGTTAGAGTCTAAATCACTAAAAATTTACACAATTGAGATCATACAAACCCATTCTCAATGAAATTAACTTGTAAAGCTATCAACTATTTAATATAAAGAAATGGACACAAATTCAAATCAATTAAACCACAAGAGAGTGTAAACCTTCAATCCCATTATGGATTGATGCAAATTTGTGATGTGGATTGCTCAAATTATGCATAATCCATGTTGCAAAAGCTTGATGAGAGGTGTGATTCACAAAATAGGTGTTTTAAAATTCTCAAGATTAGATTAAGAATTATAGAGAGTGCCTATGCTTATGAGGATGTGAATAAATTTCATCTTGGAGAGGCTTTATTTTATAGATTTTAGGAAGTCTAATCAACAGTCAAGATTCAATCTAACGATCAATGGATGAGAGGAAATCAAGGAGATGAGGGAGGATCAATGGTTAAGAATTCTTGTGAGCCAAAAATATACTTAATTTCATGGAAAAGAGGTTGAAGATATTTTGAATTGGAGGGAAGAAGATATTTGAATTTGAATTAGGAAATTCCCTTTTTGAAAAAAATGAATATTCTTTGTGTATGTTGGAGGAAATTAGCCAATTAAATAATTATGAAAATCATTTAATTATGAGGATGAGAGGAATTAAGATTTTAATTAAATAATTGAGAATTATTTAATCAAAGGGATAAATTAGCATGAAAGTAATGAATTAATCAAATAACCTTAATTATTCAATTAATAGGAGAATAAAGTGAATTTAACTAAATAATTGGACATTGTTTAATTAAATGGAGGAATTAGGTGAAAATGAGAAAAATGATGTTAATTAGTGAAATCAAGATGTGTGATATATTCAAGAAATTTTTAGGTGTCTACATTTTGACCCTTTTTGAGACAATATACCTGTTGCATTGTTTCAAAGACTTGATGTTGCTCAATTTTTTTTTTAAATTCAATGATGTCCCATTGTGCCCTAATCGACAAAGGAATGATGGTGTGTTGCCTTTGAGAGATCATTTGGAAAAATTAATTTTTTGGGTCAGAATCATGACCAGATGATAAGAATAGGTTCTATGAGGAAAGGACAATCTATTAAATCTTAGGAAGCCTAGAAAATGATCACGATCGATAGCCAAGTTAGGAAAATGAGTTTTAGGATGAAACCGTAGGGTTTTCTAGGCACATTTTGGTGAATTTCAACCTCATTTGTACACTATTCTTTGAGAGTTTAGAGTTAAGAGCCTTCAAACCCATTCTTACCCCCTTTGTGAGAGCTAGTCACTATGGAGCTAGTTGTATGAGTAACACACTGCATAGAGGCCATGCGTCAGTTCTAGAGGCTAGTAGGGGCAGGTGCCCTGGTATTTACAAAGATATTTTTTTTCTTACATGCTTTTTGAGATAGTTAGAGGTAGGCTAAAACTTAGGCAAAAAAATGCATCACACTTTTTGTGACGCTTTTGTAACTTGACATGACACCTTTGACAAAAGCTCAGGTTTCAACAAGTATGTCAGGGTATCAAAATTTTGTAGCACTTTTATAAAATTGGCCTACTTCAAACTGTGCATGTGTGATGCCTTTGTAAAAAAGGTTCACTTTTGTTTTCACTTTTGTTTGATGGGAATTGCAACACCTTTGTCAAAATGTGATGCCTTTGCAAAAGGGTGATACTTTTGACTGGAAAAGTGTGATGCCTTTGTTAAAAAGCCTCACTTTTTTTCTTTAGGAACTTAGACTTATATTTTCCCCAAATTTTAAGAAAATTAACATTGTGAGCGTTATTCTTGTAGGATGTATTAGACACTATTCTTTCCTAAGAGTGAAGGCCATAGGTGTGGGAGAGGATGACCAACTTCTTACCTATGGAGATCAAGTTCCTACATGAGGTCAGATTGTACTATGTTGTGTGCATTCCTACAATTTGGGTGCATCTAGACCTGATTACTACTTTGATAGAGCATGGGAGATCAAAGACATTGTCCTTTCACCTTTCGACTAGAGAGGCGACCATCACCCTTGAGGATGTCTGGTAGATTCTCAAGGTTCCTATTCATGGAGAATGTGTCATATATGATGTATATCAAGGCTTCAAGGCTCTAGAGTGAGTCTTGATGTACGATGAGATTGAGCTTAAGGATAGACAGGTTGACCTCAGGGACTACATCAACATAGTCAATGATATGACTATCATGGTTTGTATAATCATCTGTGGACCACTAATGTTAGATCAAAAATCAAGGATATTTAGTCTTGGATGGGGAGGGTCTTAGAGAGGATCTTGAAAGAAAAATGTGTTTTTACCTAGGGGCCATGCATACTTGTGCATCTATACCATGATATGCATCAGATGGTATACAAGGGGTGAGACCAGTATATCAGTAGGTTCTACACTATTGCAAATTTGGGTCTAGGAGCACATTGCAATGCTAAGGATGATTAAATAATTGCAGTGAAATGTCAACTATCCCATGGTCTATAGATATGAGTCCATATTGACTCACCATAAAATGGGGGAGTTAGCCCACTAGAGATGAGTTATTGATGACACAATATAGTTCACTTTGAGCCCATGGATCCAAATAGAGCCTTGGGAGGATGATGGTGAGAATCTGACCTGCTGTAGGCATACTCAATGGTTGATAGTGTTGGAAACAAGCAACACTAAGAAGGGGGTGAATTAGTGTTGTGCAAAAATTTAACTTAATCATTCAACAAAAGAAACAAAAAGAAAGTTATCACAACACCATAACACCAAATTTTTTATGTGGAAACCCTATTAGGGAAAAACCACAGTGGATGGCCAATCCACAATATAGTTTGAGTATACCCAAAATGAGAAGTACAAAATGGGAATGCACTTGCATTCAGGCTCACTACCTAGAGCTCACTGCTCAAAATGGATGGGATCACTACCCTACAATGATTTGGAATAGATCCAAAAGAATGAACTGATGAAATAACATCAATAATGCCTGATTACAGTTCCAATTAAGCACAAAAAACTCCTGCACTTTTCACTCAAACTACTTGACACTTTGCTTGCTCTTCTTCACACTCTGCTCTGCAATCGAATGATATTCACACATACACACATAGGAGCACACCTAGAACATGAAGCACACTTTTCACCGATGAAACAATCACACTTATATATCCGCTACATGAGATTGCATCAACTACTTAGTCGGCCAAGAAAATAAAACATATTTGTAATGTCGGCCCAAATTTACAATTAAATTTTCAATGTGGATCTAAACATTGTCGGCCAAAATAATGATGCGACCCAAACAATTCGGATAGACTAAAGTTAGGAACCATAATTAAATATTTGAACATAAAAATATTTTAAATAATTTCACTTTACACATCCACAATGTGCCACATTCATTGAGTCGGCTACAACAAGCAAGTAGACATAAAACATCCTACTGGACCTCCAAGCTCATACTGCAACTAATGCAACACCACAAAATTTAGTAATAAGATAATATACGTGTTCAATAAGAAATCCCAGGGGTCCTCAACACAAAATGATGATCCAGTGAAGTAGAAAGATTAACTAACTGACCAAATACCCTGTTCTTCAAATATTTTTCCGGTAACACACAAAATTTCACTTTATCTGCCGATATGACTAGATATAGATCTGTGGACCATGAAGATGACTTCAGTTGCCATGAATGAAAATAATGGAAGCCATATGCCAAAATATAGGTCATATTCCACATATTTTAGAGAGATACTTACCTTACTGAGTCAAGCGCTAGTTCAAGGAGTAGTAAGATGCTCCTAGGGATGAATACCATGTAGTGTTTGTGTGGACTATTAGAGGGATTTATTGATTGGGGGCCAGTAGCTCCATCACATACAACCATTGTAAATTTTGACCACTTAGCTTAGGTATAGTGGGTATGGAGAGATGGTGTAGTGCATCTTGGTACCACCTTGGCTTATGATGTATGGCTTGCCAGACATAGACCTTTGAGGTTCACCAATCTAGATGGGGGTGTCATAAGTGGAAGGATATGATGTGAGGAGTCTGACAAAGACTAAGAGTCAAGCCCAAGGTTCCTATGGCAGAGGATAGGGGACATGGACCAAGACATGGTCTAGAATAGGGACCAAGATAGGGACCATAGGGTCCACCACCAGCTCAGATAGTAGCTATTGTAGGGTGTCCTAGAGATGGGGTGTAGATGGTAAAATGATTTAGGTTTCCTTACAAGAGTAGGATCAAGCATGCTGAGAGAATTATGGCTTTAGACAAGAGTGGGATGGTGTCATCGCTCAACTTTTTTAGTAGAAAAAAAAGAGGGATCATGCCCTTGCAGAGAGAGACCAGTGAGCCTTAGAGTGAGATCAGGCCCATATAGAGAGATACTCTGAGAGTACACATAGACAATAGCTAGAGGTAGAACTAGCACAGGTTGTAGTAGAGCATGATCAAGAGAGGGAACACAAATAGTAGTTGGAGGGATGCCACATAGGCTCAGGGACAAACTATCCCCTTGCCACAACATATTGAGGCCATTAGATGACTACAAGTTGAGGCTACATACTATATGACACTATATGAAATAGCAGTGCTTGCACATAGGCACCAACCTAGGTTTTCTTAGAGGAGTGTTGTGGTTCGTAGTAGATCAAATGGATAAGTGGGTAGACCCTCTCAGGGATAGTCAGATGGACAACGTCATCAATGACAACCTATAGGGCCACCACTTCCTCAGCCTCCTCCCAATCGAGAGGATTGAGGTATTTTGGGGTAGCTTGATCCTTGTATCTATATTTTTATGTAGATATACTTTTACATATACACATTCGTCGGCTATGGATAACCTCCTATATGTTTTTGATCTATATCACAATTTTGACATTTTTTTTGATGATATGTGAGAGACCATTTTGATGTGATCATGATATGGTGTTATGTTGTGCATTGATATTTTGTTGTAAATGCTTTGATTATGGATGCAAATATATGTATGGATGTATGTGTTGTGAGATGTTTCATTTTTCCATGATGTGATGATGGATGCCTATTTATTATGCTTATGATTTGCATATTTATAATGATCTATGGATGCAAGATGTATTCCATGGATGATGATATGGTCATGATTTTCATTTGTATTTTCATATGATATAGGATGACTATGCAAGATGGATGACATGAGCTCTTATTGATAGTTTGCGGATGTAGGATGAATGATATAAAATGTTATTGACAATTTATGGATGCAGGATGTGATGCATATATTTTTGTTGTATGTCATGATACTTGGATGTAAATGTTAGTATGATATAGTAGATGAAATGAATGTTTAGAATAGAATAATGATGAGATAGAATGGGATGATGATGAGGTAGAATTGACTGATGATGTTGATGAGGATACCAATAAGTTTATGATTATTAGAATGAATGATGAGATTTTATGGGATACGTGATGAGATAGGATAGATTATTTTGATTTTTCTTTTTAGATTATGTAACATAATGTAGAGAAATACTTATTTTGATATAGCAATTAGAGACAATGCACCAAAGTATGAAGAACTAGGGTGATATTGTATCTATTGCATGGAATTTTGACTTTGCAAATAGATAGGAGTATCCTTGTTCATACCTGATGTAATATCCCTATTGAACAAGACAACTAAGAGGGGGGTGAATTAGTTGTAACAAATTTAAAACTTGAGATCATTCACCGAAACAAATCCATAACATTGCTAAAATTATTAAACATTAAGTGCAAGTGTAGAAACTGAAAATCATCACACAAACACAACACCAGATTTACGTGGAAAGCCATATAAGGGAAAATGCATGGTGAGGATTAAATCACACTATAGAGAATATCAAAACCAATTACAAAGGATCACTACCAAAACAAGGACTCACTGTCCAATAGGGCTAACCACCCAGAGGGCTCACTGCCACAAAGATACAAAGAAGATAGAAGATATATGTTACAAAGAGAAGACAATCTCAATGAAATAGAGAAATCCACCATAATTTTCTCAACTGGCATGTATGATAGAGTACACCTTTAGTTCACTGCATCCAAAAAATCAACATTTAGGATTCACACTGATCTTCCACACTCGCATCACACATACCCACTGATTCGCATCTATTTCACATATATATACTCTATTTCTTTGCACTTATCTCCTTGTGTTCCTCTCACAACAACTCATCCTGTATTTATACCATCTTCAACTTTGAAACATATCCAAAGTTAGCCATCCATCAATAAATTCAAATTAGGTCAACACTAAAACATCCTAGGGTGGAATTAGAATGAGGGCGACCCAAACAAACACTTGATGAGGACCCAAATAGGTCCAACACGCTTCATATTCCAAAGATAGTGTTCAACAAAAGGTTAGCCAAACTAGTGTAAAACATATAGAACAATTAAGCATGATCCTTCTAGATACCGAAATTATCTTCAACACAATCATAAAAACTTAACTCTAGAATTGCAAGTCATAAGACTTTACCAAAGAGAAATTCGTACCAACAATATTTCTCTCAAACCTCAGTCAGAATCACAAAAAACCACAGTTCACAACTGGTGAACATAACTTGCACTATAAAATGAATCAAGAGCAAAAAATATAGATATAGCAGCTTTCAAAAAACATGATCAACATATCTAAACCACACAAACATAGGAGAAAATCCCAGAGCAAAAATCAGAGCAACCACTGAACACCTGCAACCTTTCTTCAATACAATTTTATTAATATCCTCGACATGAACAACCAACATACACAACAAGAAATTGATAACCAATTGAGTAGTTGACATCAATGACAATACCTTCATAATTATTACAACAATCTTCCCCTTTGTCATTGATGACAACACATGATGTGAAAAACCATCAAAGACAACATACTATCTTTGAATACACTTCTCAATATTTTTACTCCTATTCCTCCCCTTTGTAGATAATCTTTTTCACATACTTCCTCTCCCCCTTTGACATCAATGGAAAAGGAAAAAGATATTTTACATTGATTTCCCCTTTGTCATTAGAAATAGAATACTCATACAATGACAACACATGACACTACCTACTCCCCCTGAGAGGTAGCCACCAGACATCAGTCCAAAAGAAAGATAAATCCATAGATCCACCTAATTGATGCACATCCATATGCATCTAGTTCAAGAAAGGAGGGGCAATGACCCCTAACTTCTTTTGAAGATACTCAAAAGTATCTTTAGGAAGATACTTCATAAATATATCAAAAATATAATTCTTCATAGGGACATAATCAAGCTTTACTTCATTCTCCACAACCTTTTCTCTCAAGAAATGATACCTGATAAATATATGCTTTGTCCTCGAGTGCATCACTGGTTTCTTTGAAATGTTAATTGCACTTGCATTATCACAAAAGATAGAAATAGGATCATCATACACCACTGTGATATCTTTCAATGTATATTTCATCCGTAGAAATTGTGTACAACAAGATGCATCAACAATATGCTCAAATTCAATGGTAGACAAGGAAATTGAATCTTTCTTTTTACTCAACTATGCCACCAATTTGCAACCAAGAAATAATTCACCACCACTTGTACTCTTTCTGTCATCTACACATCCAACCCAATCTGCATCTGTATAAGCACTTATTGTAAAGTTAGTATCCCTAGGATACCATAACCCATAGTTCAAAGTGTCATTCAAATATCTGAATATTCTTTTAATAGTAGCAACATGTGTTTCCTTAGGATCTTCTTGAAATATAACCACAATATAGACAAAATGCATAATATCCTGTCTAGTAGCAATCAAATACACTAGTCGACCAATCATATATCTATATTTTCTCTAATTAGCCTTAGGTGAATTATCATCTTTACTTAATTTTCAGCCAGCTAGCATAGGAGTGCATACCAGTTTGGAACCATCCATCCCAAACTTCTTCAACATCTCTTTCACATACTTAGATTGTGAAATAAAAATTCATTTCTCTGTTTGATTAAATTGTAGCCCAAGAAAGAAATTCATCTCTCCAAACATAGATATTTCAAATTATTTTTTCATCTCTTCTACAAACATCTTACACATAGTTTCATTTCCTTCAAAAATAATGTCATCAACATATACAACTACAATCAGGATTTTTTCATTTTCAATTTTAAAATACATATTACTATCTGTCGTACCTTTTTTGAAACCTTGCTGAATCAAATACCTTTCTAACCTTGCATACCAAGCTCTAGGAGCTTGCTTCAATCCATATAAATCTTTCTTTAATTTACACATCATATTTGATTGATCTGACAACTAAAATCCTCTCGGTTGTTCCATGTAGACCTCTTCTTCTAGCTCACCATTCAAAAATGCAGACTTGACATCCATTTGATAAAATTTAAAATCTTTATGAGAAGAAAATTATAAGAACATCCTTATAGCTTCCATTCTTTCCATAGGAGCAAATTTTTTCTAAAAATCTATTCCTTCTACTTGTGAGTAACCTTTACACACAAGCCTTGCTTTGTTTCTAACCACTTCTCCATTCTCATTCAACTTATTTCTGAATACCCAATTTGTTCCAACAATATTTTTGTTTGCCAGTCTTGGGACCAATTCCCAAGTTTGATTCTTCTCAATCTGTATAAGTTCTTTCACAACTTCCATCCAATGTTCAAATTTGCATGCTTCACTTACAGTCTTCGATTCAATCTCATAAAGTAAACACAGATTTACTTCACCACCAACTGTGCTTCTTGTCAATACACCTTTTGTCTTGTCTCCAATGATTTGATTTTATGAATGATTCTTTTGCACATATCTAGGTGTCTTAGGGGACACCACTGGAGCTTCTTCTTCTCTTTCATTTTTTTCATTTTGCTTCTCTTTCTCATCTTTTTCCCGTTCTTCCACAATTTCTTCAATTCTTACACAATCAGGTCCATCACTAGATACATATCCATCAACATCAATTGAATTCTTCATTACTTCATCGGCCTTGACATTTGAACTTTCTACAATATTTCTTTGTCTCTTGTTAAAACATTTGTAAGCCTTTATTTTAGTAGAATATCTAAGAAAAATGCCTTCATCACTTCTTGCATCAAACTTTCCTAAAGTTTCTTCATATCTTCTGATATAACATTTGCTTCAGAATACCTTGAAATACTTAACAGTAGGAATTATTCCACACCATAGCTCATAGGGGGTCTTTGTACTATTTTATCTTGCTTGAACTCGATTGAATACATAAAAAAGAGTATAAATAGCTTCTCTCCAGTAAACTTTCGGTAAAATTGACTTAGGAATCATTGATCTAGAAGCCTCTTGAATTATTCTATTCTTTCTTTCAACAACTCCATTCTGCTGAGGAGTTCTCGAAGCAGATAACTATCTCTTTATTCCATGTACTTCACAAAACATATTAAACTCATGGGAGGTGAATTCTTCAACTTTGTTAGACCTTAAGAATTTTATCCTCAAATTCACTTCATTTTCAACCATACCTTTGAATGTCTTGAATCTATCTAATGCATCAGACTTCTCTCTAAGAAATGTAACCCATGTATATCTAGAATAATCATCAATCAAAAACATAAAGTACCTTTCACCTTGTAGAATTCTCACTCTTGTAGGACCACAAAGATCTATATGAATTAAATCTAGTAGTCTAGTAGTAGATTATTCCTTTGACCTATAATGGCTTCTTGCTTGCTTTCCAAACTAACAATTCCTATAAATAGCATTGATAGGCTTTATAATCCTTGGTAAATCTCTCATGGCCTAAACTACACTAATCCTTTCCAAGTTATAAAAATTAATGTGACACATTCTCTAATGCCACAACCAATTGGCATTAATTTGAGTCATAAATTATTGTCCATCAATACTCTTAAGTTGATAGATATTTCCTTCAAATTTATTTCCTACAACAATCACTATTCTGGATCCTTTCCTGATCTCACATCTCTCATCCTAAAATACAAGATTATATCCATTATTGCACACCTATTCAACACTCAAGATATTATGCCTTAAACCCTTAACATAGTAGACATCATCAGTATTATGCTTTCCATCAAAACTTACTAAACCTATCCCACAAATTTTAGCACCAGTATCATCTCCAAACATAACTAAGCCTCCATCATATTTTTCAATTTTAACAAACTTACTCTTATCACCTATCATGTGATGTGAACAACCATTGTCAACAACCCAATAGTTCTTTCCCTATTTAGCATGTAGGGAAGATATTACAGTACCTTCATTTTTATCCTTCTCTAAAGGGTATTCCTTCACCCGTTTTTCAGAATTAGCAGAAGTAGGTTCATCTTTTATAGCCAAGAAAAAGAATTCATTGTCATTAGGATCTC
>VDFB02240408.1:76962-147840 GCA_007258455.2 Sequoia sempervirens
TGCCAAGATTATGATAATTCTATGATATGGATAATGGAAATGCTAAGATGCAATTATAGAAATTAAGATGCAACTAATGCTAAAGCTATGATTGTTTAAACTAAATCATACTAAGATGAAAAATACTAAATGCTCAATTCTAATACTAAGATGATTTCTAATATAACAAATGCTAAGGAAATTTCTAAAGAATGTACTTATGCTCAATTCTCTATATGAAATGTTGTAAATGAGGTTGTATTTATAGATTTCTCCAAGGCATGGGCTGATGTGGTAGGATTCAATGGTCCAGATTTGATTTGGAGAGATGAACGGTGGAGGATGAAGAAGTTAGAGAGAATCAAGGAGAGTGTTCCCTTTAATAGAACGCATTGCCAAGTGTGAGGAGAATCAGATGGAGGGAAGAGCCAAGTTTCTCAAAATTGATTATAATTTGTTGAGATAAATGCCAATTTAAATATTAAGAATATTTATTTTCATGAGAACATGATGAGGTGGAAGGTGAGAAGTTAGTAGAAATGTGCCCAAAATCAAATATAAAATTCAAATTTAATAAAAGGGAGTTAATTAAATAAAACTAACTAATTAAAGTTTTTTATTTAATTAAAACATGAAGAAAGTGATTTAAGATAGACAAAATTTAAGAAAGTGAACTATACAAATAAATTTTACAATTTATATATAAGTAGAAGAATTAAAGATCTATTAATTAAATAGCTAGTATTTAATTAATTTTCTCCAGACCAATTTTAAGTGTATACATTTTTCCCCTCTTTGAATAGATGTGTTTGCGACACATTGCTTCAAAGGAAAAAAATTTGATAGTGCTAATAACAATTTTGATATGCCCCAGATGTTGATTTTCAAGTGATGTCGTGAGTATGCCCCCTTGGGAGATAAATCGAGAAATTCTTGAATTTTTAGGATTTTTTGAATTTTTTGAAATTTTTAATGATTTTCTGATGAGTTTCAAATTTTTTATGATGTTGAAATGATTTATCTCTTGATAAATGATACCGAACCTGCCACATTGATTAAGTGATTAATTGATGCCTTTGAAAAATAAAATAAATCCCACTTAATAACCCCCTTTAAAAGGTAAAAGGATGAAAAAGAAAGTCATTTGAGTCATTTGCATTTTGAAGATTTGATATGATTGAGAGATTGATAATTTTGAGCAAAATGGTGATTATGATCCAAACCCATCGATTCAAGCGAGTTCGACGTCACAACCACCCAGCCGCTCCAGTATGTACCCCGAGAAACCTCTTCGTGAATTTTGAAATGTGTTTTCCCATGTTTTTTTCATGTTTTGAATTCTTATTTTGCATTTTAGTGCATAGGGAGTCTGCTTTAGCGCATTAGGTCACTATTTTAGCACATAGGGTTAGCTAGCACATAGAAACCATTGTTAGCACATTGAGCTGATGTTTTAGCACAACTAGAAAATTAGCGCATCTGTTAAGTGTTTTAGCGCATCCAGAGAATTAGTGCATAGATAGCATAGAGTAGCACAATGATAGAATGGTTTGGCACATAGAGAAATGTAGTGCATGTAGGGCATGAAGTGACGTATAGAGTGATTTTTCTAGCACATTGGGTAATTTAGCGCACATGGGTCATAAAATAGCGCATTTGATGAATATGTTGGGGCATTTTCACTTTTAGCGCATTGATAGACTGTTTTAGTGCATTGATGAAATTTTCTAACGCATATGTGATTTCAATGCATAGAAGCACCGTTTTACCACATTCACACCAAAGTTGAATTTTTTTTATTGATCTCCTTGATTTTGATGTTTGATGATCACGTTACCCGATGTTTTGATGATGTTTGATGATGTTGATTGATGTTTGATGATTGATCTCATGATAGGTGAGAATCAATGATAGGATAGATGATGATTGACCTCATGATAGGTGAAGGTCAATGATAGTCACTCACTGAGATTTGATCAAAATCTCATTAGAGTTGATTAGATTGATAGATTGATTGATAAGAGGATTTTAGGATTCTTTAGTCTTGGGAGTGATTCTCGAACACCTAGGACATGATTCCATAGCTGGTGTAGGTTGATTTAGATATCATTTCATGATGCGGGTTGACTTCATTGATGGACATGCCCAAGTATAGGAACAACAGGGGACTTTTGACTGCTCTAGCTGAGAGGTGGCATAGTGACCACAACACCTTTCACTTAGCCACTGGTGAGATGACAGTCACGCCAGAGGATGTATATCACATCTTGGGGATTCCTATTGTTAGTGAGCTATTCAGATATGATCAGACAAATCAGGGTGGTATTGATGCACTAAGGAGGATCTTTCATGATGATGAGATTTGTGGATATGAAATCCCATGGTGGGAGATGGTTGCATTATATTATCCCTTACCATGTGTGTTAGCTGGATTCATTGAAGGTTTTCTATGTCCTGACCGTAGGTCGAAGGGACTATCAATTGGCTAGGGTCATATTCTAGATTTCTTGATTACATAGGGGATTAGATATGCCTAGGGATATTGTATGCTAGCTCATTTGTATCATGATCTTCATCAGGTAGTTTATCTTGGAACTACTAGTTTATTGATTGGGATTACATTGTTGCAGATTTGGGCATGGGAGCACATAGCTATCACTTGACCTATTGCAGAAAGAGACCATCCTATTGGGAGACCCTATGTTTTTGGGTATATAGGTCTAGTTTTCCAACTCAAGCTAGGAAAATTAGAGTACTAGCGGCGAGTGTTAGATGATCTAGAGACAATCACATGGAGACCCTACTTGGATTATGATCCATGGCTCGATTATGATGAGGAGATATCATATGTTCTCACTTTGAGGTACTTGATTGGTCAGACACAGTTCATTATTAAGATATTCTTACTCATTAGGGTACTTTGGCAGTACAACAAAGTTCAAGTTATGCCTCAAGGAGTTGCACTGTATGCCAGGAGATGACAAGACATTCTAGAATGGGGACCCACTCTATCCTATGATGTAGCCTATGAGGAGTACTTTGGATTATAGCCATAGACATGGGATTACCTACCATAGATCATAGATTCCTTTATGATAGATGAGTATGTTCAGTATTTCCATGCACACGTTGTACTAAGGATATCAATTCCAAATGAGCCAGTACCAGAGTTGGATGATGATAAGAGGGTCACACCACATGCACCTAGACGAATGAGAGATGGGGGAGATGGAAGGGATAAAGGGAATGGATATGGAGGTGATGGAGGTGGTGGAGATGAGGGTGATGGAGGATATGGGGGAGATGTATGCAGAGGCGGACCAGTACTTGATGTCAGAGTGGCTCAGAGGAGGAGGTCCACAGTCTCTACAACACAACAGTAGATTTAGATTTGGTTACCCTCCCATCAGCAGCAAGCTCAAATAGTTAGTTTATAGACACATGTATAGACTTTACAGGAACAACTAATAGGCCCAGGCACAAAAATAGGCATAGGTACAGGCATAGGCTCAGGCACAGGAAAAAATTGCTACCCTTATAGCAAAGAGAGATACCATGAGGCAGCGATGTGAGCATGTAGAGGCCTAATCAGAGGTTATAGTGGGTTTCTGATTGGACCAATACAACAAATATGCTCAGAGAGGTATGACATTCTGCCAGGGAGGCCAAGTACTATAGGCTATGATATTACAAGGCAGTGCTTGCAGAGCAGCTATGTTAGTTATGCACAGTCAGCTAGTGCCAGATCAAGTCGAAGCCATTTAGTGAGTAGGGGTGTGATAGGGCCACCTCACTGAGATCTAGGTACAAGACCATTAGGTGGTGCAGCAAGAGGTTTAGTTGGGCCTACAACTTATGGGGGGAGCAATACATAGCTCCGTTGTTGATATTTGATGTATTGATTTTTGATGATGTATACACTTGTTGAGTTGGGCACTTGATGATATTATTTCCATATTATGATCTATCTCTTGACATTTCATGATATCATTGTACCCTTTGACATTTATTTTGAGATTATATATGAGATGCAGTGGATATTATCGATCTATGTGTTGTCTATATGCTTGCATGATGGATGTTTATGATGGATGCATTTAATTTCTATTTTATATGTTATGTGATACCTATATGATTATGTCATGATTATGTATATTGATGTAATGATGAAATAATGATGCATGGATTTATGATTATATTTTTTCTATGAATGATGCCTTATGTTATATGAGATGGATTCGATTATGCAATATGAGTGAATTTATTTATGCAAATGAGATGTAATGCACCTTATATTTTTGTATTTTTTTTCTAATGCAAATATAAAATGCCATGCATGGATGGATGTATGATGATAAATGTAACTACATGGATGGATGATATGATAATGTTTATGCAACTATAAGTGAATGATTATGTGACTATATGATTATGCAACTATAATTGAATGATTTTTTTTTGTTGATGTCAAATGTACTCAATCCATTGATGAGAGATAAAATCATTTTGCAATTTTCCAGCCTTGGAGAAATCTAAAATGTAGATGCAAAACTAATATGGATGCATTCTATCTTAACCATGCAAAACCAAATATGCAAAGTTGTCATTTTATCAGCCAATTTGTTGTGCTTTGTATCATCATTGAGCCTTTAATATGTTGAAAGTTAGTACAAATATCGATTTAGACCATGATGACCTGAGTACTACTTGCATAAAACAAACTAGAGTTAATTGTTTTCCTATGAAAATTTGGAATGTCATCAATGATACTTTGTAGAGCATGTCCCACGACAATTTTCATAGTAGTATTGATTAACTCATAGACAATAGACAAAGAAAATATCATTCTCGATCATAGCGTCTCTAGTCTATGACATCCTTGAGTTGCTCTAGAGAAATGATAACAAAAATCAAAATACAATAGTTGAACATTCATGCTAAAGTGATAAAACCATGCTTTAGAAGAGTATCATCCATTTAGGTTTGTTTTTGACTTATCTTGTTATTGGTTTGGATGGTTGATGTTTAAAATTTGTGATTGATGTTCAATGTTGAGTTTTTATCATGATTGATGTGTTTGATACGCTGTCTGACTGTTGTTTTTCTATTTTGTTAAGCTCAAAGTAGATTTCCCCCAGTGAGTTCAAGATTTTTCCCCCAATGAGAAACCAACCATTTATTATGGATATGCACAATGATAATCAAGCCAGGGTGAGATACGACCACGACGCCCAAATATGTACATTGAGGTTTTTCTAATGATCAAGCATAATGATGGCGAAAAGCGGATGGCCGACACACACAACAATAAATGGAAGAGCTAATCTATCACAAATGGTACCTGTTGCCAGGTTTCCACTACTTGTTTTTATTGCACTTTTTTAGATTATATGATTTTTTTGTTGTTACCAAGACACCTATTTTGCAGGTTTTCATCAAGGTACCGATTTTTTTGATTTTTCACTTTTTTTTTTGTATTTTTTACTTGCACCTCTTTTTATTAATTTTTCCAGATCTTTTCTTTTCGGGGATTTTTTTTTCGTTTCGTTGATCCGCCAGTTCCTGGTTTATAGGTTTTCGATTTAGTTCTGCGAATGTTTGTCCGTTTTTTTCGATTTTCCAGGACTTTTATAAATGTTCAGACGCCGCCAGAGCTTCGTTTTCCACTGGATCCTAACTTGCTCAATTAGTAATCGTTTAATTATCAATCGCCGGATCTGATTAGGTATTGATTAAATAATTCGCCAATTGTTTGAATTGGTCATCATTTATTCTTCATGATTATTAAATGATAAGTTTTATTTTATTTATTAAATCGTCATTATTATTTAGAGATGCTTCCCTTAATTGAAATAGAACAACTTTGAATTTTATTTAATTCTCCTTAAGATCATTTATTTAATAGCGATTGTTAAAATAAATGGTTTCATTTTTATTTTTATCGTCTAAGCGTCTTGGTAAATAAAATTGATTGAATTTATTTAATTAATTAATTCTATCGCTAAATTGAAATGGTAGAATTTGGTATTTTGGTGTCAGTGTATTCTCATTTTAAATGGATCAAAAAATTATTTAAAATGTCGTAATCATCTTAGTCCTTTTTGATAAAATAATTTGAAAAGATTTATCTCTCAAAATCCATAATTTGAATTATTTTGAATTAGTAATTATTTCTAAAATCAAGCAATGAGGCTGATTCTTGATTTTTCAAATCTTATCTTGAGTTCACATCTTATCTCTTTGATTTTTCGAATCTTGTAAATTAGGCAGTATTATCTTCTTGATTTTTCGAAAATCTTTATTTCTTTAATTAGTTTCCTCATTTATTCTCCACCGTCGATCCGATTTTATTCTGACCGTTCGATTAAGGATTTTTTCAACCCTAATTAGGGATTCTCAGGTTTAATCTGGATCGTTCATTTTAGGTTCTTGTCAATGATTTATCTCGTCCGTCCGTTCGAAATGGCCTTTTCTATAAAATGCCATCTTCTTCTCATTTTTGAGGACACACACATTTGGCGTAATTACTATAGGCATTTATTTATTTACTCTCATGTTCATGGTCATAAGCAATCTTAGTATTTCAATTTTGGCATCATTTTAGACATAGGCATTGGTTTGTAGACAATCATTTAGGCATATAAAATCCTTCAAATCTTGTTGTAGGGCTTAGGCATTTTAGATTGCTCAAAAGATGAATTTGAGGGCAGCATTCTCCAGCAAGCAAGAAGGTATTACGAAAGGGAATCATGGAGGTATCAACAATCAGGTATAATTGTTCTTTCGTTTACTTCCTTTGTGTTTCATAAAATCTTTGGGTTTCAATTATTATTCATTGTTTATTGTTTATTGTTTCAGGACTTTTTGTGATGTTTTTGTCTTTTTTTAGGACCTTTTGTGATGTTTTTGTCTTTTTTCAGGACTTTTTGTGATGTTTTTGTCTTTTTTCAGGCCTTTTGTGATGTTTTTGTCTTTTTCAGGACTTTTTGTGATGTTTTTGTCTTTTTTAGGACTTTTTGATGTTTTTGTCTTTTTTCAGAACTTTTTGTAATGTTTTTGTCAAGATCATGTGTGACATCCACTGCAGTTTCATGATAAACCTTATGCCCCTAGTCAGGTCTAAGACTTAGCCATTTACAAGGGACATGGACGGGATGCTGCTGACTTGGTAGACGGACAGTGAATATCCAAATACACTTGGCAAACACTTGACAAATTGTCTTTTTGATCTTTTATCATGTTATTAGTTTTTCAGCGAGATCCCAATAAGCAGGATTTAGAGAAGCAGCGACGTAGCATGACAATTAGCTTCTCAGCGAGGTCCTGCTTTTGGGATTTAGAAAAGCAACGACATATCATGATAGGGACTTTATTTTTGTATTTTGGCAGTCATGTCACTAGTTTCTCAAGGATTTCCTGGAAACAGGATTTAGAGAAGCAGCGACGTTTCATGATCTGTCCTTGTCTTTTTTTGTTTATGGTTGATTAGGACAACGAGACTGGGGCAATCACGCTCATAGTATGAGTCATGATCATCCTTTTCTGTGACTGTTTGTCTTATGTAATGGTATGACCTTGCACACCTTGATCTATGTCATATCATGGTGTTTGTTGGCCATTACAACAGTTTTCCCAATGATGATTAAGAGCAATAAATATTAAAAGTCCTACAGTAAAGTTTTGAAGGATTTGGTCTAGGAATTAACATGCATTTTCATAGGGCTCATGTCTTCCCTTCTTCGATCTGGTCATCTTCTCTCATTAGTCTCGTCATCTTCTCTCATCCATCCCACAATGATATCCTGTGACATCCAAAAACATAAGTGCATACATAATCATATACATTGCATTAGGTCCATACATACATCATACATGGCATAAATCATATGCATAAGCACAAGCATTGCATTAACATAATCATCAGCATTGCATCTTTTACATAAATACATCATGCACATCATTAACATAATCATATAAATATGCATTGCATCATCATGGCATCAAAAATCACAAATAGGCATCATAGTACATACATGGCATAATATATAAAGCAAAGAGCATCACATAACACATGTAGGCCGCATCAAAATTGCATAATCATATAGAATCATCTCAAAAAGGTACAATTTCACAGGATAGAGTCAACGGATATCCCAAAAAAATGGAGCTCGCGGGCTCATATAATATACATAATGTGTCATAATACAAAATGCCCCTAGGGTAGGCCCTCATCATCCCCTCGAGGCGAAGAATGTGGTGGAGGCAACTCTGTCACGGGCGCTGAAACAGTAGGTGGTCCTGTAGCGACCTCTGCCTGTGCCACTGTCGGAACTGAGAAGGCAGGTGTCATCTCAACAGTATAAAACACCCGTGAAGTCACTGCGGCTGGACTCTGAGAAGTAGAAGGATCAACCACTGGCGGCTGTACCTGGCCTGGCCTCTGCACTGAACCAGTGGAACCATGACTGTGCCTTGAATGGTGACCCGAAGTGTGCCTATGCGAATGATGGGACCTGTTCCCTGAGGTATGTCCTGTCGAGGTAGACCCCCCGACACTGGTATGGCTCCTGGTACCACTGCCACTACCTGACCTATGCCCACTACCTGTCCTCGTCTGTGATCGGGACAAGGTAGGATCTCGTCGCTCTGGTGGCACTGCCTGCTCATAGAGAGTCTGGTACTGCCCCAATCTTGTGCTAACTCTGGCTAGCTCCCGAGCCATGTCTCCCATGGGTCCTGTACACAAGACTGCAAACTCGGTGCACCACTGGGCTACATCCTGCTGGCGGATCACCGCCTGATCCTGCTCTACCCGGGCTACCTCCAAAGCTGACTGTAGAGACCTTACCTGTGCCAAGCTGGCGTCCAATCTCTGCTGAAGGTCTAGCACCCTCTGATCTGCTGTGGCATCTGGCAGCAACCCTGAAGTGGACGGTATCTCCTCCTCCCCCTCCACCATCTGCCATCTGAGAAGTCTCTCGGCCTCACCTATGGCATCATCCTCCTCGTCATCATCATCATCCTGCCCTGCCACCTCCTCCTCCTACCCACCCACCTCCACCTCCATCTCTGGCATATCCTCATGCCTCTCTGCCTCCACCTCCTCCTCTCCCCTCACCTCCACATCCTCCGCCTCTCCCCTCACCTCCACATCCTCCTCCTGTCTCTCCCCCTCATCCTCCTCTTGTCCACCCACTGCCCTCTCCTCCTCCTGTCTCTCCTCACCCTCTCCCTCCTGTCTGGGCTGCTCCTCACCCTCACCCTCCTCACCAACCTCTGGGATGGCATCTAATGCCGCCCTCGCCACTCGTGGGCGTACCCTCTGGACCTGTCGCTGCCCATCTCGCTGTCACCTCCGCCCATCTCTGCCATCATCTCCTCCCCGGCCTCCGTCCCTGCCTCCGTCTCCACCCCTGCCTCCATCCCTGCCTCCACCCCTGCCTCCACCTCTACCTCTGTCATCACCACCCCGGCCTCCATCTCCGCCCCTGCCTCTGTCATCCCCACCCCTCCCTCCATCTCCATCCCTGCCTCGGCCTCTACCTCTACCTCTTCCTCCATCTCTGCCTCTGCCACCTCGTCTAACCCGTGGCACTCACGAAATGACTGACCGCCTGTCCACTAGGGCTGGCCCGTCCGGATCATCCAGCTGGTGCGGCGTGCACCGCCACCATAGATCATATCTCGGCGCTCGTGCAGCTGATCTCCTCTCAGCCCAGTTTGGGCTCACCTAACCCGATCTATTTCTTTGTGTCGCAAAGGCCACTGGAATGGCCGGGCCCCATGCATACTCTCTGGATGACCTGGCATACTCTGTTATCCCCACGGGCACATCCTGCTGCTCACCAAACTGTCTCAATACACGTTGCGGCAGGTACATCTCGATGATCAAGGACATCTGCACTGTCTTGCCAATAAGATATCTGTACTATCTACAGAAGCTGAGATGCTCGTCCTCATCATCCCATGCCTCACAATCCTTGTACGGCCTCTACATGAACGTCACCATGGTGTCGATCTGATGCCGCCACCACCCTGTCTCACCCATATGGGTCTACTGTAATGCGCCGACATAGTAGTACGAGTAAGGCATCCCCTCGGCTAGCTACGGTCTCTCAATAGGAGGGAAGAATATGGCAATGTGCTCCCATGCCCAGATCATCATAAGAGTAGTCCCACAGGAGATACTCTCTCCTCTCCTATACACGACGTCGTGAAGCTGATGGTAAAGCATCCCTAGCAGGTAAGGACCCCATGCATAAAAGCTGTCGTATCCGTCTCATGCAGGCCGGGGCGTCCCCCAATGTCGGAATCCGGCCTCGTTGGTGAGAGTCGGGATACCATGATCATCGTGCGTAAGAGCGCCAGGCGCCCATAGTTATGCGCTGGGGAGCTCACAATAGATCTGTAACCACGAATCCAGAAGTGGGCACCACGATCGATGAGTACACCACGAAAGATGCTCACCATGGCGTGGATCATGCACAATCCGCTCCTCGAATAGGAATCAGGAGAATATAGTAGACATCCTCCGGGGTAATGGTGGCCTCACACAGCCGGTGAGTGGAAAGAATGGAGTCTCAGTGCCACCGCTTCGCCTGAAGCGTCGATAGTCCCTGTTAAGCCTGAATGAAGAGCATGAGCGCCAACATAAAATGGGCCGATTAGCATGTCCGATGCCGCCCGCTCATTGCGGCCCGGCTGATCGGCAAACCGAAGGTGGTCGGTCTACTCTCTCTCGTGTAGATAGGGGCAAGCTGCCTCTGCAAAAAGACAAACACTGCATCAGCATTTTTAGGACAAATGTCAACATCATGAAAGGAAACTAAGGCCATGTAAACACAAAAGCAAGTTTTATTAAGGAAACCGGCAAGTGCGTCGCAAAGAAGCAGTTGCGTCGCAAAAAGGCAGTTGCGTCGCGAAATCACAACTGCGTCGTTCAAAACAACAATTGCGAGTCGACATGACAATTGTGTTCCGATCAGACACTTGCGTCACGAAATTTTGCGAATGTGTCGCAACATCGCGATTGCAACATGATTTTACAATTGCGGCTTTGAACATAGCAATTGTGTTGCAAAATATCGATTGCGGCTTTCTAGCGGTCAAATGCGTCTCAATAAGTCACTTGCGTCGCACAAATTATCAGATGCGGCGCGAACCACCAGAGCGACCGCGTTATACTTGGCACTTGCGTCGAACGCGAGGACAATTGCGGCTTATGCGAACGCATATGCGTCGCAGCGCATTCGTTGACTACCCTAGAAAGCATTAAAAAGCACGTAAAACGATAAAATGATAAAGTGAGTTTAAGATACATACCGCCGGCTCTGAGCCCTCTGGCCGTCTGAAGGTCCTCACAATCTCTCCGCGGTGCTCTGACACTGGAATAACCATCCTCGCTGCTGCGCCTTTCGCTCTGAGCTCTCAAGTTTCGCAAGGTAAATAGTAAAAGTGAATTGACTTTTACCCCTTTGTCAACCTATTTATAAGGTCAAAATGACATTTTCAATATTGGAGGCTCACTTGAACACCCTTGACTTCCTCGTAAGTTGCTTTAAACATGTTAGAATCCGAAACCGACTGCGCCGTTATTTTTCTGGTCATCAATTTGATTTATCGGGACCCTTTGCAAATTTTTCTGGCATCGGCTCAAAATTTGAAAATTTCCCGAGGGGGCAATGATACTCAGTACCCTCGCCGGGGCATATTCTTGGCTTATTTTCTTTGTCACAACGCGACAAGCTTCATTATAACAAAGAGGGGCAAAATGTAGACACCTAAAATGACCTGGGCTGCAAGCTTCATTTTACCACTTTAGGTCCTAGCATAATTATGTCATTTAATTATGTCCTTAGTCCACATTCGACTATTGATTAAATAATTCATAATTATTTAATTAATTCATGTCATTTATTCTTCATGATTATTAAATAAATAAATTTTATTTATTTATTAAATACGTCATTAATTGTCTAAGTCTTCCTTTAATTAAATAAATTTCTTAATTTATTTAATTCCCCTTTGTCATTTATTTCTTCTTGATTATTAAATAAATAAATTTTATTCATTTATTTAATACGTCACTAACTATCTTAATTAAATAAATTGATTAATTTATTTAATTAATTGAATATCACCGCTAAATTTAATTGTTATTTGATTGTCATTTAATGTTCTTCTCATTTTAAATAGAATTAAAATTATTTAAAATGTCATGTCAATCTTAGCTGTCGATCCTTTTTGATAAATAATATGAAAAATATTATTTATTATCTCTCAAAATCTATAATTTGAATTATTTTTAATTCAAATTAGTAATTAATATTCTAAAAATTAAGCAATCGAGCAGATTCTTGATTTTTCCAAATCTTATCTTCAGTTCACATCTTATCTCTTTGATTTTTTGAATCTTGTAAATCAAGCAGTATTA
This sequence comes from Sequoia sempervirens, assembly GCA_007258455.2. NCBI lineage: Eukaryota > Viridiplantae > Streptophyta > Pinopsida > Cupressales > Cupressaceae > Sequoia > Sequoia sempervirens. The sequence goes on from VDFB02240408.1 coordinate 89,375, forward strand.
TCTTCTTGATTTTTTGAAAATCTTTATTTCTTTAATTAGTTTCCTCATTTATTCTCCACCGTCGATCCGATTTTATTTTGACCATTCGATTAAGGATTTTTCCCTAACCCTAATTAGGGATTCTCAGGTTTAATCTGGATCGTTCATTTTAGGTTCTTGTCAATGATTTATCTCGTCCGTCCATTTGAAATGGCCTTTTCTATAAAATGCCATCTTCTTCTCATTTTTGAGGACACACACACTTGGCGTAATTACTATAGGCATTTATTTATTTACTCTCATGTTCATGGTCATAGGCAATCTTAGTATTTCAATTTTGGCATTATTTTAGACATAGGCATTGGTTTGTAGACATAGTCATTTAGGCATATCAAATCCTTCAAATCTTGTTGTAGGGCTTAAGCATTTTAGATTGCTCGATTGACGAATCTGAGGGAAACATTATCCAACAAGCAAGAAGGTATTACGAAAGGGAATCATGGAGGTATCAACAATCAGGTATAATTGTTCTTTTGTCTACTTCCTTTGTGTTTCATAAAATCTTTGGGTTTTCGATTATTATTTATTGTTTATTGCTAACTCTCTAAATCTGAAGAAATCCTTGATTACAATACCTGCTTCAGACATAATACTTTTTTCAGGTGCATGCTATTGATGGGTTCATCAAACAGGTCCCCTTCTGGTGTTGACAACTTGTATGCTCCTGAATCATATACTACTATGACCACATATAGACCCAACCAATTAGGTTCAAACTTTCCTTTCTTCTCTCTATCCTGCTGATTGCGTAGGTTCTTTTTTAGAACAAGATCACCAAACTGAAAAGTACGTGGCTTTACTCTATGATTATAGCTATGAGACATCATTTGTTGATATGCTTTCAAATGATCAGCTACTCATTGTCTCTTTTCATCAAGAAGTTCTAGTTCTTGCAATCAGGAAACTCTGTATTCATCATCTATTATGAGGCCTTTCAATGATACTCTAAGATATGGGATCTCAACTTCTAGTGGAAAAATGGCTTTTGCTCCATATACAAGAGCAAATGGTGTTGCTCCGTTGGCGTTCAGATACTAGTTCGGTAGGCCCATAATGCAGGATTAAGTTGAACGTGCCAATCTTTCCCTGCATCATTCACAGTCTTCTTTAAAATTTTCAATATTATTTTATTTGAGGCCTCTGCTTGGCCATTCCCTTGTGGATAATAAGATGTTGAATATTTGTGTTGAATATGAAATTTCTCACAAATTTCGTCAACATCCTGATTCCTGAATGGTCGTCCATTATCTGTGATGATGGAGTTAGGAATGCCATACCGACAAATGAGATAGTTAAGTATGAATGATGAGATTTTTTTGCCAGTGACCTTAGTCAGAGGGACTACCTCAATCCACTTGGTAAAATACTTTGTCGCTGTGATGATGAACTTGTGTCCGTTCGAAGATGAAGGATGAATCTTACCAACTAAATCCAACCCCCATTGAGAGAATAGCTAGGTTGGTATGAACGGTTGTAGTTCCTGTGCTAGTGCATGAATGAGATTTCCATGTATCTGACATTTAGAGAACTTCATTACAAAAGTGAATGATTCCCTCTCCATTGTAGGCCACAAGTAACCCATTCTAATCAATTTCTTGGTTAAGGTTAGTCCACTTGAATGAGTACCACAAGTTCCACCATGAACTTCTTGTAAAGCTTTATCAGATTCGTCACATTCAAGACATCGAAGTAAGGTACCATCAAGACCACGGTGATAGAGAGTGTCAGTAATAAGGGTATAGTGAGAGGATTGGCGGATAAAATTGTACTTTTGGTTATGGGATAGGTCAAGTGGTAAGATGGCATCTTTTAGGTAGGCATAAATCTTGCCATACCAAGGTGAATTAGATCCTACTAAGTGGCAAATGATTTGGCTTTTAGGGGAGTCATATGCAGGCGTAAATGATTGTTCCACTAGAAATTCGTAGTGAGCCCGAGTTTCTGGGAGTTGTAACAATGAAGCGATTGTGGCCATAGTGTCAGCTGCCTTGGTATCAAGCTTCAGAATTTGTATGAACTTGATGTCTACAAAGTATTTCTTGAAATCATCAACCATTTTCTTATATGGCAACAATTTGTCATCTTTCATTTGATAATCATCATTGATCTGGTTAATGACTAACTGTGAGTCACCATAGACTAGTAATTCTATGATTCTCCATTCCAATGCTATTTTGAGTCTAGTGATTAAAGCTTCATATTCGGCTATGTTATTAGTGCATGGAAACATTAGCTGATATGACCGAGGAATGGTATGTCCTTGAGGGGTCACAAAGAGTATGCCTGCCCCTGATCCATGTTGCGTAAATGAGCCATCAAAATATAATGATCAAGGTTGCTTTGATTCTGTCGTGAAGACATCAGCATTTGGAAATTCAATGTGCATGGGATGCTCTACTTTTAGGGGTGCTTCAGCCAGTGGTTAGCAATAACTTGTCCTTTGATTGCTTTGTGATCAATATAATGGATATCGAACTCGCTTAAGATCATGACCCATTTTCCTAATCTTCCTATTAATGTGGCCTTGCTTAACAGATATTTGAGTGGATCAATCTTTGCAACAAGATTGATTGTATGAGTTAACATGTAGTGTCGAAACTTTTGCGAAGCAAAGACCACCGCTAGACAAGCCTTCTCGATGAAAGTGTAGTTGAGTTCATGACATGTTAATGTTTGGATGATATAATAGATTGCATGTTCTTTTCCTGTAGAGTCTTCTTGTGCTAACACCACCCCCAAAGATGTCTCTATGGCAGCAATGTATAAGATGAGTGGTTTGTTTGGATTTGGTGGTATCAGAACTGGTGGGTTTATTAAGTATTGTTTGATTTGTTGAAAGGCCATTTCAAACTTATCATCCCATTTGAAAGGAACATTCTTATGTAGTAGATGTGTGAAAGGTAGACATTTATCTACTAGTTGTGCAATAAATCTTCGTATAGATTGGAGTCATCCCTATAGTGATCTCAACTGACTGATATTCCTTGGTGGAGGCATTTCCATGATTGCTTGTACCTTGGTGGGATCTACTTCAATTCCTTTTGCTGAAACTATGTATCCCAAGAGTTTTCCATATGTGACTTCGAAAACACATTTCTTAGGGTTGAGGCAAACTTTGAACTTTTCCAACCTTGCAAATATTTTGGATAATATCTCAAGATGTCCTTCTCTTGTATATGATTTTTCCAGTATGTCATCGACATAATCTTCCATGAATGTGTGCATCATGTCATGAAAAATTGTAGTCATAGCTCTTTGATATGTAGCTCCAGTATTCTTTAAACTGAAAGGCATGATGTTCCAACAGTAAGTCCCCCAGGGACATGCTTCAGGTGCAATCTTGATTTGGCTATATCCAGAAAAACCATCCATTAGTGAATACCTGGAATGACCAGCCATCAGATAAACTATAGTATCAATGCTTGGAAGAGGAAAATCATCCTTAGGACATGCTTTATTAAGATCTTTGAAATCTGTGCACACTCTAACACTTTTGCCAGGTTTGGATACAGGAACAATGTTGGAGATCCATTCTACATAGTCAACTGATCTTATAAATCCCACATCGAGGGTTTTCTTAAGTTCTTCTTTAACTAGTAGTGCCACATGAGGATGCATCTTTCTAAGTTTTTGTTTCACAGGTTTTACTCCTGGTATAATGGACAAGTGATGCATTATAAGATCAGGATCAATACCTGGCATGTCTGCATAAGACTAGCCAAAGTTGACTTGATTTTCTCTAAGGAATTCCATGAACTCAGGTACTTCTTTATTTGTCATTGATGTAGCTAACTGTAGAATCCTTAGTTTCTTTGTAGTTTCAAGATTAACTACTTTTGTAGGCTCAATCAAGATAGGAAATTTCTCATGATAGTGCTCTAGGAGAGTGTCAAGCATCCCATCATTTGGTGCCTTAAAAAGGTTTTCACCATCTGATATGCTCTTTGTTTTATCTTTTGTTTGATCTAACACTGCCAGATTCTGGTTTTCACCATTAGATCTTTCTTTTTTATTTTTATTTTTGCAGCTAGGAAACTTGACACTCTCCTGACTAAGGATCTCGTGTTGAAAATTGCCAGTGGAACAATCATTTATATCATCTGCAGAAAGGAAGTTTACAATAGATTCATTGGTTGGAAACATAGGTATATCCAGAGGTTCAGATAGATCCCAGTCAATGAGATCAAGATGTATTAGTGGTAGTGGGTCATTAGGTTGCATGAAATTGGCTATGGTTATGGTCATAACAGAGGTATCTATAGGATCTAAGGTATGAGGTAGATCAATGATGGCACTGTCCTCATGATAGTCTTGTTCGATTAAATCTGACTCAGTATCACTAGAATCATAGTTGTGTTGTAGTTCATATTCTTGTGGTTGGGTCCCTGAACCTTCTCCTTTGATTAGAGTAGGTGTATACTTTTGTATTACATCCACTTGTTTGTCCCTCCAGAATTCATCGTTATGGATAGTATCCTATTCGTATTCTCCAGAGTCTATGTCAGAGTTATTATCGATGAAATTCTAAATTGCTGTCAAGCATGCTTCCCTTGGATAAGAAATTTCTTGCAATGTGAGTACAGTATCATTCAATTATTTGGATGTTGTTTCTTTTGAGCTAGTATCATAGCCTAGTCCTGTTTTATCTTTTGCAGCAAGTCCTGGATGATCAATAGGCTCAACTACTCCTTTTCTTTTTTCGATAGGACCATTACCCTCATAGCCCATCTTTTGCATGATTGAATATCCTTTACCATATTTATTAGTTGGTAACTTGATATCAAGAACTGTTTCATCTTCATCTTTATAGAGCCAACTTAGAATATCTTTTTCCTCAGGATCTTCCATGAGGAATTTTTCTTTGATAAAACGTCCATTAAACTTTGTATTTGGCCCTGTTGGTGACTGTGTTGATGTTGACACTACAGATATTTGATGTTGCGCGATAGAAGGTTGTCCATGTGATTGAGGTGACATAGGAAGATTAGCCAGATAGAGAGAATATTCTCCTACTCCATTATCCTTGAACCGTAGTTGCTTGTCAAAGCTTTTGGTTAGCTATTTGATTTGTGTATCAACTATTAGAGAAGTACTAGTAGGCGCTTCTCGATTGTTATGAACCAAAGTGTCTTGACTAGCTTTGATGTTAGCACAAGTTTGACTATGAGAATTATCAGCTAATATCGTGATCTCCTTTCTATCATAAGGAAACTTAGACACTGATAATATGTAGATGGTACAACTTGCATTTCATGGATCCAAGGACAACCCAACAAGATGTTGTATGCAAGATCACAGTCTAATACTTGATAGAAAGTATTTTTGATAACAGGTCCCACTCTGATTGGTAAAATGATTAAAACCTTGGATGCTCTTTCCTCATCATCATAGGATTTAATAGTAATCTTTTTTCTGGGATCAATGGAATCCTCAGAAAATTCTAAAGCCCGAATTAATTTCATAGTACATATGTTCAAACCAGCACCTCCATCTATTAGAACCCGTCTGACATGAAACTTGTGGACCATGACTTCTAAGTATAATGATGAATTATGGGGATGTGTCATGGAACCATCATCCTTTTCAGAGAATGAAAGGAATGTGGGTGAGGACAAATGTCCCACCATGGATTGAAATTGATCTACATTCAGATCATTGGATACAGTTGTTTCAATGAGAGCTTTGTCTAGAATTTCCTTATGTGCTAGGGAAATCTTCACAAGTTCCAAGATAGAGATTTGAGCAGAATTTTTTCCAAGTTGATTGATTAAATCATATTGATGTGGAGGCGGTGGCACAATGGATTTTGAAGGAGCCCCTTTTAGGACAACTTTAGCCTGTGCCCTTGTTGTTACGTTAACTTCACGATACTTTGTTTTCTCTTTGACTTTTATAACATTAACCTGCTCGTCATTAGTGTAGATATGATTGATTATATGCTCATCGATACGATTTACATTTTTTTCAGAAGACTCACCGTTTTGATAGTTGGGCAAAGGATTTCGAAATGCTTGGTGATCTTTGTTTGATTGTTGGTTCCCTTCTATTGTAACAATATATTTGTTGATTAAATCTTGAATAACATTCTTCAAGGCTTGGAAATTATTCGTACGATGGCCTTTACATCTATGATATTCACAATAGTATGCATCATTCCATGATGGCGGCTTCACACTGGGTTCAAAGTTATGTTGAGGCGGTAGGGTAATAACATTCTTTGCCATCAAGTCTTTAAGGGCAGATTCTAGAGATTGCCCCAACGGAGTAAAAGTTCTTCTGTTGGAGAAAAATGAAGATTGTTGTGGATTCGTGTTTGATGTATTTCCTAAGGTATTGTTATTGTTGTTTCCACGATACCCTTGATTGTTGGTATTATTTTGATTTGGAACAAAAGTTGGATTTTGGTTATTCCTCGGAGGAGGAGGAGGATTGTTTCCCTAATTCATGACCGAGTTGACATTATTGTAGTTGTTGTTGTGAGGAACACTAAGAACAACTAGCTTAGCTAAGACATGATGTGCATCTACAACACCATTATTCACCATGTTTTTGTTGCAAGTCTAAAATCTAGTTTTGTTATTGTGGTGATTTGAGGAGCTAGGATTGTCTTTATCAAGTTTGATTATCCCTCTCTGGACTAATGCATTTTCAATTGTGATTGCATTTTCAATCATTTTTGAAAAGAGGGAGGACAATGAAGATTTAGACGATAACTCATCTCTTGATCCAAGCTATTTAGGAAGGTATTGATCTTTTCCTTTTCAGGAACATGACGTGGATATCTAGCGAACAATCTTCTCCATCTCTGAAGAAATGTGATGAACGGTTCACCAGGTTTTTGCTTAGCCTTGCATAGATCAATCATGGTTATTTGGTGTTGTATGTTATAGGAATATTGTGAGATGAACTCGTTGATCAATTCCTCAAATGTTTTGACAGGCAACATAATTTTTGATAACCATTCCATAGATTGGCCTCCAAGACTTCGTGGGAACAAACACGTTAAGTATGTATCCTCATGAGCGAATTCTAAAGTTATGTTTCGAAAGTCTCTAATATGGTCAATGGGATCCAATTTTTTGTTATAACGATCAAACTTTGGAATTTCACAATGCTTAGGAAATGAAATCATTGTGAGACGTCGATCAAAAGGATATGGGAAAATATCATCAAGAGCATATGTCTTTGTTGTGGCTCCCCCTTGTAGATGTTTAATTTTACCTTCTAATGTTTTAACATGTTGAGTCAAGGCACTAAGATCAGATAATGGTGTTTCATCAGGATTACTCTTTATGTTCTCAATATCAAAATCATGAGGCAATTTAGCTCCCTTGTTGGCCAGATATAGGAAATATTTTTGTTTGTCACGTGCTAAGATCTTTTCTACTACTTTGAGAAATTTAGGATCTTGTTCAGCTTCTCTAAGGTGACATTCTTCTTCTTGTTCATCATCACTATCCTCAGGGGTTTTTCTCAGATCCCTGTTGGAAGTAAACTGATCCTTTGCTCCTTTGGCCATGTTGTCTTCAAAAATGGGATTTCGACTTACACTATAAAGGGATCACTATTTTCACCTTCTTCTTGAGTTGTTGAGGTATGATCTTCTTGTTGAATATCTTCCTTAAGTTTATTGTATTGTGATTGTGTAAAAACAGGCATATGATTTCAAGATGTTCTCCTAAACTTAGATCATATTTTGATGAGTGCAATCAATGATGATGTTTTTAATCTAATAAGATGAGAATCTTACGATATGATAAAAACTATGTTTCCTAGTTCGTGGTTGTGGCTTCTAATGATAAAGGATTTTAGAATCTTGTTGGGAGAAGTTGAACCAAGAATTTAGAAGTTTATGATGAAAGATGCACTTGTAAGATTTTATCTTTGTTTTCAAAGAGTGATCAGTACATCAAATAGCCTATTTTAACTCACTAAAGTATTTGACTAGGACGTGTCAAATATTCAATAGAAGGTTGTGGTATGTAGTTGAAATCAAGAGGCTGATTGTGATTATGTCATTGTGAGAGGGCTCTCCTTTGAAAATAGGCTCGTGAATCTAGAGGGTCTACAACATATTTTTCAGTAAATCCTCTGACAAAATCTTGGTATCTATGGAGAAATTTGCGATAACGGAGCAAGACGTTTCAACTCTTGTATAAAAACTTCGTTCGTTGTAAGATTTTCTTGTATCCTAGAGGTTTCTTGGGTTTCCTGATCCTATTGGTAATTGACTTCTTGAAAAACTTGGTAGATTTCCACTCCCTAAGCATGAGAAAAAATGTTGATATGCTACTGGACCGGGAATGCTATAAACTCAGATCTGTCAAAAATAATGATTCAGAAAAAAAAATATCAGATGCACTTTTCTATTGTCTATATGCACTTCAGAAATAGGGATATGCACCAGATAAAAGGTCAAATGCACTTTAATATGTCCCAAATGCGCTACTCTGTGCTACAGGAAAAATGTTGACAGTGACCGAAAGTTTGTTTCTCAGAATAGCCATCGTATGCGTCAAAAGACTCAATGTGGTAAAACAGACTCTATATGCGTTGGACTAACCAGTGAATGCGCTAGAATAGACCTTATATGTGCCAAAATATACCCTAGATGTGCTAAGACAGTTTTTCCAAGGTAATTTTCTGAACAGTTTGTGGGCAGTTTTAGCTAAAATTTGACATGTTCATTTCAGATGATCTTTTATCTGAATTAGTGTGATTGAAAACACAACAAACACTCTGAAAACAGTTGTTTTTAAGTCCTATACTAAACATCAAGTGTATGTTCAAAAAAAAATTTCAAAAAGTGTTTTCACATGTTTGCACATGATAAACAATTCAGATAGACTCACTCTTAGTACTCAAGTAGGTCATCATAATAATCAACAACCCACATCTTAGAACTGCGTTGAATCACACAACCGTGTCATCCCCAAAGGGGCGCCCATGTTTTTTTCTTTTCTAGGCACGTACTCAGAGTGATGGAAGTGGATACCAGATCCCCTGAGCAAAAGGTCCTTGGTAGTTATATGGTGAGTATCTTGGGGGAAGATTCTTCCCTCTCCTTGCACTGTGATTATTATGATGTTCGGAAACTAACTTCAGCTGGATACTATACTAGGTTCATAGTAGGGGTTTCCGTTTGGTGCGGCAATAATAAAATCCCTCAGGAGACCTCCCAACCTTTAGAACAAAAGCTTTGGGGATGGTTATCTTGCACACTACCAGAAAAAGAGGATTTCCCCTGATTTGCTTTAAATTTTATAGTGGGGCGGAATAGCTTGGCTTTGGCTTGAACCCACTTGAGTCGTTCCTCTTAGGTGAGTACTTTTTCCCACAAGAGCAGGCCCTCTACAGGATGTAATAAAGCAGTAAAATTGCATGAATGCAAAAGGAAAGTTTGGTATTCTGGTCACCTAGTTAAGGGGAGAGCATAGACCTATTTCCAAAAACACAGTTGACACTGTTATTTTTAAAACCCAAATCACAATAATCTAAGCTACGTGAAGATGTTGCTTCACAAAAAGCATGGGATTCATTTTAACCACAAAATCAGTGTGTGGTGACTATCCTAGATTGCTTCATTTTAAATCCATGTCTATCCTAGGGTTGTTCCTTTTTAAAACTAGTTGTGACTATCCTAGATTGGTTCTTTTTAAGCCAGAAAAGAAAAAAAAAAGTTCTATCTGTAGAAGGCGTCAAACTCAGAAACTTGTTTAGTTACAACCTGCATGCGCTAAAATATCACCTATATGCACAACAAAAACAAGTTAATGCGCCAAAACAGATCCTAAATGGGCTACAGAAAATCTCAAATGCGCTATAAAAACTCCTAAATGCGCTAAAACAAAATGCACCTATTTTTTTTTTTAAGAAATTTTTAACAAACTAAGCTGGGCATATGCACCATTCTATCCGTAAATGTGCCGAAACAGTCCCTGGATGCACCGAAATAGTTCCTGGATGCGCTGAAGTACCTACAAGAGCGCTGAAAGAAACCACATATATGCTTTAAAAACCTGCGGATACACTTCAAAAATCCTCGTATGCGCTAAAAAGGAAAATTTTTCCAAAAATCCAAATTCTAGAATGCGAAATCCTGTCAGAAAACCTGCAGATAAATGTTAAAAATGGGGCAAAGTCCCCACGGTGGGTGCTAGAAATGTATGGTCAATTTTATGTGTGTTAAATATGTAAAAACAAATGAATCAAACACACCAATAAGACATTATATCAAAAATAGAATATTAAAACAATAGAGATGCAAACTCAGTATTTTGTTATTGATGTCGTCCTATCGTCCTCTATCTCCAATATTTTCATTGATTTCAGCTGGCTCTCAGATTGTGTGCTAGGCTCAAAGAACAGTCTCCTAGAGAACGAGATTGAATATGAAATGCATGTAATGCTAAGACATGATTGCTCTAATGCTAAACACGATTGCTAAAATGAAAGATTATGATGATGCTATGAATAATAAAACTATAATGATAATACTAGAATGCAATTAATCTCTAATTCATCTCTTGTGTGTTGTAACCATTGCTTGGATTGGCAGTGCTATTTATAGAGTTTTTCAAAAGCTTTTGATTGGCTAATATGATCAACGATTGTGAAAATTCCTGGTAGATTGAACGGTTGAGGATGGATAAGACTGAAGAAAAACAGAAGAAAACAAAAAGCAAGATTTTGTTTTCTTTTATGTAAAAGAGGTAAGATAAGATAATAAAGATGAATTGTAAAAATCATCTTTTTGTGAGATTATGGAAAGATTTTGAAGAAGATAAATAATGAATTATTAAATTCAATTATTCATTTAAGGGTGACAGAGGTTTTTTTCTTAAAATAGAATATTTACCCCAGATTTGAAGAATAATGGAAGATTTCATAATTAAATAGAATATTTAATTATGATTTTGAAAAGATATGGAAGATATTCAATTAAATAAAGATATTTAATTAAAATTTTAAGAAATGGTATGAAATTAATTAAATAAGATATTTAATTAACTAGAAGAAAGATTTGAAAAGAAATATTTAAATTTGATTAAATCAAAAAGACTTGATTAAATTAAAAAAGTGATAATTAATTAAAATAAATAAAGTGCATTTATTTAATTAATCAAGTGGACATATGAATGTGAAATAATTAAATAAAATTTGATTTATTTAATCATGATAGAAGAATAAATTGAATGAACAATATAATTAAATTAATTAAATTTAATCATATGTAGAAGACTTTAGAGAAATTAATTAAATAATAAAAATATTTAATTAAATGCTAGGATTAATTAGATATGACCAATTTTATGCATCCACACTTCCCTCTGCTCATGATCTTAATGTACGCCTAGTCGTCTGCTCATGAAGTGGACACCGTTGCAAGGGGGGTCTACTGCAATAACAAATAAATGTTAAACTAATATGTTTTATTATTATTGTTACAAGTATTTCATTAATTAAAAGAACATTAGAGTGGTTATCTTTACCTGATAGGTCCACATCATGTTCCTAAACTTCTATAAAAGAATCATGCTCAACATGTTGAACACCCTCTAAATCCAGATCTACAGTTGAAACACGAAAAGGTTACATTAATTAATACACCAATTGAAATTAAATATAATTAAGAGAACATGAGAGTAGTCCTCTTTACCTGATGGGGCCACATCATGTTCTTGATCTTCTCTAGCCTGATCATGCTCAACACGTTGATCACGCTCTACATGCTCTAAAGTTGAAACACGAAAGGTTACATTAATTAATACACCAATTGCAATTAAATATGTTTAAAAGAACTTTAGATTGGTCCTCTTTACTTGATGGGGCCACATCATGTTCGGATCATGCTCAACATGTTGATCATGCTCTACATGCTCTAAAGTCTTGGATGCACACCATGACCTTCATCCAGGTTGTGCTCCACCCTCACTAGGATGCATTCCAATGTCATGTGCGATTATCATTGCTTGAATGTTTAAAACAAATAGGCATGTAATTACTTTATGGTGGAAATTAATATTAAATAGATTGCACAAGTATTCAATTTTAAATAAACTTTATTGAGTTTATTTACCGTGTCGATGGTGGAAGATTGTGTTTGCCCAGTCAAGACTCTTAGGCGTTCAACCACGCCCATAGCCTTGCTGAAGGAAATCTTCGGTCATCTTCTGTGGGAACTCTTGAATTCAGAGCCCTACATTTTTGCATAAGATCATGAATTTTGCTTCTATGGTGTGATAAAACCAAAATTGTTTTCAATTTATTATTTGGATGCAATATTTCATTTATTGATACTTACAATTCATGCAACTAATTTCATATAACCACCAGAGCCAAGTTTGTGTTGCCCGTGTTTTTCTAGTCTTGCCTTTGTTGCCTTCGATGTGTCGGAAGCCTATGAAAAGTTTGAAATACATTAGATTATGTAAAAAGAAAGAGTAATCGTATATAATTACATTGTTGATAGTATCACATACCTTCCTTGGCCCGGTGTCTTTTCTTTTTTCTTTTCAGCCTTCTCCTTTCCATCACACTAGGTCCTTCCACTCCCTCTCCGAATCATGGGGGGACGCTCATACTTTTGTTCTTCTCTAAATGTGACCTATATTGGTCCCTCACATACTTTAGATAGGTACCAGCTTTCTTAAGGACCTTGGTTCGATTGAATGTTTTATCACCGAACAACACAACTAAATGGTTAATGAGCTCATCTTTTAAATCTTGATTTTGGGAATTCCACCATGTACATATGGTGGGCTGAAGAGCTCCAATGTAATATCACTTAGATGTTTATAAAAAACATCATTTCCTGCAAAATGATCATGGGATCAATAGTCTAAAAAGAGCGATCAATAAGTAAATTTCAATTGGATTATATATAATAATAATTAAAACATTTTAAAGTACCTGGGACCTTCTCTATCTTTATGGGAATGAAATTCTTGGTCACCACAAATGTGAATGGCAATTTTTTCATACTAGTACTATGGGAAGATCTAGGAAATACTGATAAAATATTGCTAGTACTAGTGGCCTCTGCATCTCCATGTACATGTCCCGATGCATGTTCTGGAATGTCTTTGCTACCAGAGGGTGCACTAATGGATGCCTGCATGGTATGTGTTGCTGAAATTTCAAACGACAATATATGCACGGATGATGGGGTCAGATGATGTGATGTATGTGCAGGAAGATCAAGATGGACACTTGTACCAACCCCTACTCCTCGGGCAGCACTTGCAGTACCCTGATCATGGCCAGGAGCATCATGAGGATGCAAAAAATCCTATAAAAATAACACATATTTTAGTTCATGACATAAAAGAGTAAAAAATGTAAAACCATGAATGAACTTATGTTATAATTAAAGACTTCATGACAACTTACTTGCAAGTTTTGTGATCTCTGAGTCAATATTTTAACCCTCTCTCTTATCTCATCTATTTGAGGCACTATGAATAGCAACGTAAGGATTTCTTTATTGCATTTTTTTTGGGTCTTCCTTATCATATCGAGAGGTTTTGTTGAATAAACGATGTCATCATCACATAATATTGACTGCACCTCCCTATGGATGCTCTCATCTACTGCTAGTTCCTTTCCCTGATCAGTCGACTGCAACAAGAATATTAAAAACATTATCAAAATTAACCCAATAAACTTATCAAAACAACATAATAATAAAAAAATTTGCTCAAATCTAATTTGTACAATTACAGTGAGGTAAACCTGTTGGGTAGAAGCACCTGAAGATAAATCGTGATCTATGCTCTGGGTTGGAGCCTTCTCCGTACGATCAATGTCCAGCTGTGACAAAAATTAAATATAAAAAAACATTATTGAAATTAAACCAATAGACTTACGAAAAAAAACATAAGAATAAAATGGTATATTGGAGTCATTAATTGGAGGTTGGGTAAAATGGTACATAGTACGTACCAACCCCATAGTAACTTTTTTTGTAATTAAGCAATTCAAATTGTACTCGATTAGCAACTCTTCCCTTGCAGTTATTGATTTTATCGCACATACGAATACACGATTTCCCTCACGCGCCTCGAATATGCAATTGGGTTGCTTATTTGTTGAGCCGAGTCGTGTACTGTTTATAAACCCTGCAATATTCCCTGATGCTTTTGGCCTTTCGTCAATGTACATAGCCACTTGTTATGCCCTGCATAGCCACCCCATTTTATTCTAGAACAAAATGGGTCCCCCTTCTCTTTTGGGTTTCGTTGCCTCCATTATTCGCTTTGACCTTTGGAATTCTTTTGTTTTCCTCCTATTTTTGTCTTTTGTTCTATTTGATTTTGGTTCTGTCTTAGTTTGAGTTGGTTTTCTTCTTGCTAGGTTTTGGATGAAATAATCATAAACAATCATGTATTTCATTATAGTGTATTTTATGTGCTTCTGAGGGCTAATGGGGACCTTGTTTCGCAGGATTAGATCATGCATGTGATGATATTTCTCAAGGAGCTTAGTTGAAAGCATTCCCCCGCCCAGTTTGGCACAAAATTCCTCTAAGAAAAAGTCAGCAAGACCTTGCAGTTGTCTCGCCGACTACCAGTGCGTTCTATCCATTGGAAGCTCACTAGTCGCCCAAACATTTCGGTCGCTGTGAGTTTCTATATTTTTCGCCGATCGGAGTGATCTCTTGGTGAAAGGGGGTTGGCATCAGGGAGAAGTCTTCCCGATAGATGGAGTTCTTGCCGAGGTCGAGTGGTTTCGGGGTAAAGTTCCCCTTCGTGGTGATGTCCTGTCAATACTTTGAAGTCTCAGGGAAAGGGTTATCCCTTCACCATGAAGTCTAGTCGGTATGCTAAGGTCTCCCTGAAGTGCTCTCGGCTCGACAAAAGGAAGCTTCGGTCGGTGTAAAGTATCACCGACCGAAGGGAGTCTCGGTGACACAGAGGTGATATCGGCATAGGCTCTCGTCGAAAGGTCAGAGTTCGGCGGGATGTCTGGCCGAAGGGATAAAGTCTTGCCGACTGGGTGTATGTCTCGGTGAAAGATGCAGGCTCGATGAAAGGTCTCGCCGACTCAGTAGGGTCTCATCGAAAGAAGCTCGAGTTCGGGGAGAGTGGTTTGCTTTTGGCATATTGTTCTGCCGGTAGATGGAGGTCCCACCGAAAGTTTTGAGCTAGGCGAATGATTTTTCCTTCAGAAGGAGGTCTTGCCGATATGGCATGATATTGGTGTAACATAGTGAGCTCGGGGGGATGTCCTGTCAATGTGGGATTGTCTCACCAACAGGGAGGATGTTGCTATAACTCTTACCACCTGACAAAACGTCTCATCGACCCGATGAAGTCTCACCGAAATGAAATGAGCCCGGGGAGAATGAATGAATTCGGCGAAAGGTCTTGCCGATATGATAGGGTCTCGGCGAAAGGGGTATGCCTTCGGCAAAAGGTCTCGCTGAAAAATGGAGATCTCCCCGACATAAGATGAGCTCGGTGTAAGGTCTTGAACTCAAAAAAATGTCCCACTGACTTGAAGAAGTCTTGCCGAAGTAGAAGGGGCTTAAGCTCGGGGAGAGTGGTTTACTCTCGATAAAAGGTCTCCCCGACCACGGAGAGTCTTGCCGATAGAATGAGCTCATCGAAAGATTTAGGGCTCAAAAAAATGTCTCACCGACTTGCCATGGTGTCGCTGATAGAGTTGTGGTTTTGGCGAAAGGTCTTGCCGACCAATCAAGGTCTTCCTGACTGAAATGAGTTCATCACTGAAATAGGCCGACTTTGCTATGAGGTCCTGCCAACCCAATAGGGTCTTGCCAATACAAAATAAGCTCGAGGAGAATGGAAGGGTTCGACATAAGGTCATGCCAACTAGCGATGGTCTCGCCGACATGTCTTCTCCCTTCGGTGTAATGGAATGTGATCGATGAAAGGTCTCAGCGAAACGTAGAAGTCTCGACGATAGGGTGTGAGCTCAGGGTGAGGTCTCCCCCACATGAAGGGGTCTCCCCGACCTGGGTGTGCTTGCCAAAAAAGAAAAGGCTCGCTGAGAGGTCTTGCCAAGGGAGTGCAGTCTTGCCGATAGCGATGGATTTGCAAATGGGAAAAGGATGTCGGTGTAACCAATGGAGCTCGCCATGACTTCTAACCAATGGCGACTGTCTTGCCGATAGTTTTTGTGGTATCGACATGACTTCTGCAGCTCGCTAAAAGGTCTCGCTGACTGTCATATGCTACGCCGATGGCTGCTATAAGGTATAATCGCATCGGGGAGACATGATTAGTGTCTCACTGACATGCGATTCCATCCAAATGACCTTTCACCGCCCGAGAATCTTGCGTGGCGTTTGTTCACCCAATTGAAAGGAGCTAAAAGTGAGCCATTAACTGATTGACTACCACCTTGAAGAAGACCAACAGAATGCAACCAGTCTGGATATGCTATGTGAATGAGCCGATGGCACACCTTGATGAACAAGGGTGCAGAGATCTAACAGGCGAGGCTGAAAACTATTTCCAGAAGGGACGGTTAACGTGCAAAAAGGTTTGGAGTGGGAAGAAAGGCAGAAAAGAGGGAGAAACTATGAGTCACAGAGACAGCTATGAGGTCTGTTAACCAAAGGCAGATCGGTATTAATGGCAATACTTTAGAGCATTCAAGGCAGCTCTGCAAGGGAGATCGAAGATATACACGAAGGATATGAGTTAATGTTGTAGTTACAAAAGATCTACAGGTCATTCCCAGAAGAATCTTTCAACAACATGGACAACAGGGATTCACATTGAATGCAGCATTAACTATATTCAAAAGATCTGAGGGCCGACCCTCCTGCAACCTACAGATATTTTGTAAACCCTAAAGGTAGGGGCCAGCGCATTTTTTTGGGTACATCTCTGTATATATGGCATTCTTGCCTCTTTGTAAAAATTTGGAGAGAAAACAAGTTAGAAAAAGTTGTTAGAAGAGGAATAGAGACAGTTAGAAGAGAAGATAGAGTAAATAGGTCTAGAGATAGATTTTCAAGAGTACAAATTTTTTGAAGGGTAGAAGAGATAGAGTTGCATCTTGATTCTTTGTAATGGGAGCCTCTTTGGTCTTCTTAGTTAGGAGTTAAATTCAGTAGAGGCCAATAATGTATATTTCTAGTTTTCTTAGTATGGATTGAAACAATCTAAAATCATAGGTTTTCTGTACACAGGTGATTGTGCCAGATTTGTAAATGTTGCTTATCTATTTCACTAACAGTAGAAGCAACCAGATTTAATCTATTTCATATTGCGTTACAAAATGATGTTCATCTTGGGTTAATCAGTTGATTTGAAAAGCTTTCAAGGAAAGAAGTTTTATTTTATGTTTTTTTTAAATAGTGATTTACAATCTATTGTTAAAATTAGCACTGTGGATGAATGAAGCTGTGTGTCAATCACAAGTTGATTTTGTTCTCCAATTTCAGTTAGCAATTCCTTGAAAGGTAACAAGTCTAGTTAAGTTGGATGAATTATTATTCTTTTCAGTTCCAAGCTTTGATCTATCTTTTTTCTGTTTCTTTAAAAACCCCAGTTAAAGTAGGTTTAAATTCATGCTTGATCTTAGAACAATCCACAAGCTCAACACCAGCAGGCCCCTTGAAAATTATAGTTCACATCAATCACTCAATGAAATCAGCACAGTCAAGAACCGATTACAAAGACCTTGGGAGCTAAGATATCAATGTGATCATCTCTCTTTTTTAGGAGAGCAGGGTAGTAATATTCTATTTAATTGTTGTTGTGCCACTTGGACCATCAACAGAGAATTGGCGTTAGAAGGAGGGCCTAGAAGAGAAAACTGGATAACACTAGATTTTCCTCACCAGAGAAGCCCCATAGAGTTCTTCGATTAGCTGAAAATCCATCACCTTTGATAGAACTCAAGACCCCAACAAGACACAAGGTTCGCAAAACTAGGGCAACCATCATACCACCCTTGTCAGCTCTGCTCACTCCACCAGGCTTTTCACCAATACCCTAGTGGATGCCTATCAATCCACCACCCAATCCATCTCAATTGTCATCACAGCTGGTTCGACCCATCCAATAGCTGGCTCAACCACCACCACCACCACCAATGGCGTTCTTTCAAAATAATCCCTCTCCATTGGGGACTATTCCTGGAGGTTTTCATGGCATGCCTAAGAATCCTAAGAAATTATGTCCCAAGTGCATTCATGGTGAATCACAAAGTGCTAAGGAGCACATACAAGCTTTTAAGGATACTTGTACCAGGGATTAGATAGCCCACCATGATGTAGTTTGTAGGTTGTTCCCTTATTCCTCAGGAGATATGGCGTACAACTGGTACCTAAATCTTCCTCAACATTCTATTCTGAGCTGGACAGACCTGGAGAATGCTTTCATCAATTAGTTCAAAATCTATGTAGATCCAGCCATTCTATTCCACCAATTTGCTACTATTAGGAAGGAGCCAGGTGAACCTTTGCCCTTGTTCAATACCAGGTTTCAACGAATGTATAGGAGACTGCAAGACCCCTATCTAGTTGCTGAGAATAGTGCCATTCAAGCATACTTTAGAGCTATAGACCCCCTGCTCGGCTTATTCCTGCAAAGGACATATCAACCAACTGATATTGATTCCCTATCCAAAGTTTACCATCTAGCTATCAAGTTGCAACAACAAATTAGCTCTCAACAAGGAAGTTTGGGAGGATTTTTTCCTCCAATAGGGTATCAGATGCATAGCCCAACCCCTCTATTCAATACTATCCTGGGAATGTCTCCTTCCCATTATGGGCCTATGCCTGAGTTACAAACTCAACCTCCTATGCCATTCTTCACTAGTGGAACTCCTAACTTCTTTCAACAATCACAGGTTCCTCAGGGTCCCCATGGTCATCACAACCAAATTGGAACACCAAATCATGGTGGTCAGCCACCTGTTGACAAGGCTATTGAAAGTGAAAAGATAGTTCAAATCACAAGTGAGGTAGAGACCTTAAAGAAAACACTGTCTCAAGTCACAAATGACATGGCTCAGCTTAGATTGAACCCTTTTCACAACCAAGGTAATTATCCTAATCAGAATAATAACAATCAGGGTAATTATCAGAATCATAATAATTATAACCAAAGGGGTTATCAAGGCCAAAACTCCTCTAACCAAGGCTATCAAAACCAAAATAGAGGATACAACTAGAGACCAAATAACAACTAACAATGGAATACAAGGCCCAACAATGGTGGAGTTTCCCAAAATTATCAAGCTAATGAGGAGAGGTCATATATTGCAAATGTGGTTGACCTCAACTTTATGACTAATTGGTGCAGGCTGCATGATACTGCCACTCACTCTGAGGTAAACTGCCCTGAAATGGAGAAGGTTGTCAAGATGGCATAGGAAGATGCCCAAACATTCCAAGGGAATTCAAACAAAGGAGGTGACTTAGTAGATACAACAATGACTTATGACCTCTTTGAGGAAGAACCTTCATTCCTGATGCAGAGTGAGAATGAACTAGAGGAAGACATGTATGATGCCCAAGCCTTTCAGACAAAGGGAGGACGCTTCCTAAGAAATCAAAATAAGGGTTCATTCACCACATCAGTGCCACCTAATCACATAGTGCCTCCAAATCAAAGTACTGATAATAACCCTCCTCCACCAAAAGGTCCACCTGACTTCCATAACAAAGGTCATTCTCCAGGTGTTTTCAAAGGTAATGCAAGCTACAACACATAATTTGATCTTGTTTCTGAGATGCAAAAACAAAAAACTTCTTTGTCATACTTTGACATCTTAAAGTGGTGCCTTGCTCAATGGGAGATAGTGCTGAAAGCTTTGGAGCAAGCTGATAAATTGAAAGGAAAAAACAAGGTAGCCCCTGCTGCAGACATGAACGCAACCTTGTACAGAAGCAAGGTAGGTACTCCACCTTTTCTTTTGAGTTTAAGAATCTGTGGGAAGAACCTACATAATTGTCTATTAGATTCAGGAGCTTTTGGCAATGTTATGTCATTTTCTATATGCAAGAAGTTGGGATGGAACCCTGTCCAAACAAACAAGAAGGTCATCCAACTTGACAAGACAGAGGTTAATGTAGTGGGAGAATTAAGAAACATACATTTCCAAGTAGGGTAAGACCCTGGGATTCAAACCAACATAGACATTCAAGTAGTAGACATTCCTGAGACCTATGGTATGTTGTTGAGTAGAGATTTGATGAAAGGTATAGGGGGATATGTCTCCCTCGACTTTTCACATATGTGGTTACCATGGAGGGGAATTCCTACATAGATAAGGGTTGAAAGTGAACCTTGCCTCAAGCATATCATTACTGAATATGATTGCCCCAATGAGGTAGCTTACTTTGAAACTAGGATAGGGGTTTATAAAAGAGAAGAAATTTTAACCTTCTCTATTCTTGATCCTAAAGAATTGCCAATACAAAAGTTCCCTAATTTCGTGATTAATGAAAACCAACAAGCATTGATCAAGAAGCTACAGCAGGATCAGCTGGTCTTAGGGGAAGATACTAATTTGTAGAGTCTTCTGCTCCCTAACTAGTGCAGGGTGCAATACCAAAATCATCCTTAATTGACTTTCCAACCCTACATGGACATTTGAAGTCATGTTTCCCAAGCTGGGGAAGTTAGCTTAAGTCACCCTAAGACCATTGCGGACCACTTCTCATTTGAAGCCAAGGAATCAATAATGTTAACCAGGGTAGGATACCTTCATAGGAAGTTCCTTCTCAAATTGAACCTACTCCAGACACATTTATGAATCAACATATTGATGAAGATTAACCCCAAGGTTTTTTTGACACCCCTGTACTCACGAGTATACCAAAACCCAAGGGGTTAACCAAAGACACAAGTGACTGTCAGAAGGATAGCCACAGGTTATATGATATGGCTATGCAGGAATTGGAAAGTGTACCTAAAAAACCTGTTGAACACCCTTTCCCTATGTCTGATGCAAAAGATCAAGTAGCCCCACCTCTGGCTCATCCTATACAAATTCCCACAATAACCTCCAAAGGATCAACCCCAGCCCATGATCAACTATGGACCTTCACTTTTGATGTATCCAAATCCAAGACAGGCTGTGGTGTGGGGATTGAACTAACCAGCCCGAAAGGGAAAACCTTCTTTGCTTCTTACAGGCTGTAGTTTGGGTGCACTAGCAACGTAGCAGAATATGAAGCTCTGACATGGGGGCTGATGTTTGCACATAAGAAGAAAGTCACAGCCTTGATGGTCAAGGGAGATTCAAAAATTGTTATCAAGCAAGTGCCCAGCCAATACACATGTCACAATAGAAGGTTGGCAGCTTATAGAAATCAGGTATAAAACTTAATTGAAGACTTTGATGCTTTTGGGATTAGCTTAATCCCTAGAGAAGAAAATTAGATAGTTGATTCATTGGTTGTTGTTGCAAGTACCCTGGAACCTATGCAAGGCTCGAGGCTTAAGAAATTCTCAGTGGAATTGATATCCACCCCTGTTGTTCCTGATAATGTCAGGAACTTTCAAGTTTTTGATGATGATCGACATATCCTTGCTTTTCTAGCAAGTTCAAATGTTTTTGAAGGAAAAATCATTGATGAGTCCAACAGGGATCAAGGAGATTGGAACCCTGGAGATTGTGATACATAGGGGGTCCTCAATTTAAAGAGTAATAGCATCCCCAAGGGAATGGTGGCCTTGGAAAGAATTTTTGATTCAGACCTCAGGGCTCAGGAGAAAATATCAGCTGAAGATAAAGGAGGTGAATATGAAATCGTTAACCTAGCTAATTCTAGCCCTGAAAGAAATGTTTACATAGGGAAAGCTTGCCCTGAAACAATCAGAAAAGATATACAGAGGGAATTGAAGAAAGATACTGCTGCGATATCTTGGGGGTATGAGGATTTAAAAACATTTGATTCTTCTATAATAACTCATACCATCCCTCTGAAGCCTGAAGCTAAACCATTCCAACAGAAGCAGCGCCCTGTCAACGCCCTGATCGAGCCACTGATCCTTAAAGAAGTTTAGAAATTGCTTTTTGCAAGGATGATCTTCCCTGTGTGACATTCAACTTGGGTGGCTAACTTAGTTCCAGTTCGTAAGAAAAACATAGAGATTAGGCTATGTGTAGACTTCAGAATTCTGAATAGAGCTTCAGAAAAAGATAACTACCCACTTCCTTCTCTAGATGAGGTCTTGTAGACTATCAATGGATCTCAAATGATATCATTCTTGGATGGTTACTCTGGATACAATCAGGTAATGGTCAACTGTGAAGACATAATGAAGATAGCCTTCACTACAAAGTGGGGAACATTCACATACAGAAGGATGCCATTCGGTCTGATAAACGCTGGAGCAACTTTTCAGCGTGCCATGGACGTAGCATTCAAGGACTTAATCAGAAAATGCATTTTCATTTACATGGATGACCTGATAGTGTTCTCCAAGGATAGATTGAACCATGTTGCAGACTTAGCCAAAGTTCTTCAAAGATGTATCCAGTATGGCGTCTCCTTGAATCCTAAAAAGTGTGTGTTCGGGGTTTCTGAAGGGAAGCTTTTGGGATACGTGATCTCTGAAAGAGGAATATCAATCGATCCAGACCGAGTTGAGTCCATTCTGAAGATCACTAGGCCAGGAAGCAAGAAAGAAATGAGGTCCTTCTTTGGAAAGATCAACTTTGTGACAAAATTCATCACGGGTTTTGCAGAAATTGTAAAACCATTGAACAAAATGATGAAGAAAGACACCAAGATAGAGTGGAGTGGTGAGGCGAAGGCCGTTTTTTCACAGGCCAAGCGATCCATTTCAGAAGCTCTAGTTCTCACCAGCCCTGACTACTTAAGGCCATTCTATATTTACTCTTTTGCCTATAAGCATTCCTGTGCAGCTGTCTTAACTCAACGAAGAGAAGAGGGAAAGGAGAGGCCAATCACCTTCATGAGCTCTCCATTTAAGAATGTTGAAATCAAATACCCGCCTCTTGAGAAACAAACTTTTGCACTGGTCAAAGTTGTCAAAAAGTTCAGGCACTACATTCTCCGAAGCCAAATCATTGCTATAGTTCCTGACGTCGTTGTGAAGTCTCTACTTATGTAGAGTGAGTTGGGAGAAAGAAGAGGGAAATGGATGGCCATCTTGCAAGAGTTTGATCTAGAGATACGCCCTATGAAACTTGTCAGAGGGACAGGCCTATCTAAATCCATGGCGAATGCTGGTGAGAATATTATTTGCCAACAATACACTACTCGGTCCTTTTCAAACGACCCTTGGTATGCTGATATCATCTATTTCATCCTCAACAATCGATGTCCAGAAGGAATGAACGCCACTCAAAGGAGAGCACTGAGAATGAAGAGCTCTCATTATATGCTCAAAGGAGGATTCCTATACAAGAAGAATTTTGAGGGACTGTACCTATGATGCCTTGATCAGCATGAGGCTAAACACGTGATCACTAAATTTCATGGGAAACACGACATAGGTCATGGTTTGGCAGACTCATTGGCACACCAGATCCTCAGATCTGGTTATTACTAACCATGTGTGTTCAAAGATTCCCATCAACATACAAGAACATGCCACACATGTCAGATCTTTGCATCAAAAGAACGCCATTCAGCCATGCCATTGCGGCCTGTCTACGAGGTAAGACCATTTGCCCAATGGGCGCTAGACATTATCGGGGTCATTAACCCAAATTCTTCTGCAGGACACAAATTTATCTTGACTGCTACTGATTATTGCACAAGATGGATAGAGGTTATACCTTGCAAGAGTAGCACAACAGAGGTAGTGATCAAGTTCCTCACCGAATGCATTACCACTAGGTTTGGGGTACCCTTCGCGTTGGTATGTGACAATGGATCTTCCTTTTCTTTCGTTGAATTCATTTCATGGGCTTATGATCACAATTTTTTTTTAAAGTATTCTTCAAACTATTACCCACAAGGTAATGGAGCTATAGAATCAACCAATAAGAATCTCTTAGGGGTAATAAAAAAATTGTTAGAACATAGCCCTAGGGACTGGCATACCTAGCTGAGATTTGCATTATGGGCAGATAGGACTAGGATCAAGGATGCTTTAAAAACTTCCCCATTTAAACCAGTATATGGACAAGAGCCTATATTCCCTATTCATTTGCAAATACCTATCCTTGAGTTCATGTAGAAATTCTATGCTAGTGATGATAGAATAGAGGTAAGATTAGTTGCCTTGTTGAAACTAGAAGAGCAGAGAGATGCCGCCTTGCAACAATTCTTTAGACATCAGGCTATTGTCAAACATTGGTTTGACAAAAGAGCCAAAATCAAGGCCTTTAGGATATCAGACCTTGTGTTGTTATGGGATAAAGCTAGTGAAAAGAAAGGCAGTCACCAGTAATTCGATAAGCTCTGGATGGGTCCCTATCAGATTGTTGAGATCCTAGGAGAAAATGCTTTCAGATTGAGTAGTTTAACTGGAGAACATGTTCCCTTTCCTGTCAATGGGTAGTTTCTTAAGCATTATTTCGAGTCATAAAGCTTGCTAATTCTGTTCTGCATGTAAATAGTTTGTTGTTCTTTATGTCAATAATTTGTTTTGTTTCCTATTTGTAAATAATGTACTTTTTCTGTTTGTAAATAGTTTTGTTGTTGTTCGTTGTTTCTTTCTTTCTATCCATTCGTTTCCCTTGTTGTTTGGTCTTTGTCTTGTTTGTTCTTTGGGGTTTCCTCTATTCTTTCCATCCTTGAGTAGTGGGTTGTTATCTAAGGTATACTTTGGTTATTGGGACAGAAGTGGTTTAGATATTTTCAGGTTTACTGATTGGGTGATTTTGTCCTAAACTTTTGCTTTATGCCCATTGTCAATAAGAGTTGTGGAAAGTGTTGAAAACAAGGTACAAAGTAAATAACCTTCATTAGCTCCTCTGAATCTGTCACAAATCATCAAGATCATCTCCTCTTGTAATGGTATATTTTTCCTAGGATGATAGTGTTGTAAGATTTGGGTGAAAAATCCGATCTCCCCAGTGCTGTTATGAGGTCCATGGTAGTTTTCAACCCAGAACAGATGTTAAACATCTGAAATATTGAAAAAAAATAGAATGAAATATCTGAAACTCTATAAAAAAAGAAGAAGAGAGAACTATCTAAAAGAGAAAAGAAGATTCAATATGGATGGGTGCTTCCAGTATCTCTATCGAGGCTATGGACGCCTGGCTGGCAGTAGAGCAATGCTATGAGAAAACTAGAGGTATCTCCATCGGGGCTATGGATGCCTGACTGGCAGTGGAGCAATGCCCAGGATGTCATTGCATGACAGCTAAAGGGAATCAACTCATGTAGCTCAAACGTTGCACATTGTTGTTCGAAAGATGAAGAAAACTTTATAAAAGAGTGATGCACAATCAAGCACACACATAGATTTAGGGGTAGCTATTGCTGATTTACATTTGAGATTCTAGCTCAGCCTTGGTTGTTAAAACTGACCCAACTGGAGTTGTGATGTTCATAAACCAGGAGTTCTGGGTAGCTGAATCCTTCAGTTTCTTGAAAATGGTTAAACCATTTTTTCAATCGAGTCACCATTTGTTATGCCCTGCATAACCACCCCATTTTATTCTAGAACAAAATGGGTCCCCCTTCTCTTTTGGGTTTCGTTGCCTCTGTTATTCGCTTTGACCTTTGGAATTCTTTTGCTTTCCTCCTATTTTTGCATTTTGTTCTATTTGATTTTGGTTTTGTCTTAGTTTGAGTTGGTTTTCTTCTTGCTAAGTTTTGAATGAAATAATCATAAACAATCATGTATTTCATTATAGTGTATTTTATGTGCTTTTGAGGGCTAATGGGGACCTTATTTCGTAGGATTAGATCATGCACGTGATGATATTTCTCAAGGAGCTCAGTTGAAAGCATTTCCCAACCCAGTTTGGCACAAAATTCCTCTAAGAAGAAAGTCAGCAAGACCTTGCAGTTGTCTCGCCGACTACCAGTGCGTTCTATCCATTGGAAGCTCACTAGTCGCCCAAACATTTCGGTTCTCTGTGAGTTTCTATGTTTTTTTCCAATCGAAGTGATCTCTCGGCGAAAGGGGGTTGGCATCAGGGAGAAGTCTTCCCGACAGATGGAGGTCTCGCTGAGGTCGAGTGGTTTCGGTGTAAAGTTCCCCTTCGTGGTGATGTCCTATTGATACGGTGAAGTCTCAGCGAAAGGGTTATCCCTTCACCATGAAGTCTAGCAGGTATGCTAAGGTCTCCCTGAAGTGCTCTCGGCTTGGCGAAAGGAAGCTTCGATTAGTGTAAAGTCTCACCGACCGAAGGGAGTCTCGGCGACATGGAGGTGATATCGGCATAGGCTCTCATCGAAAGATAAGAGTTCGGCGAGATGTCTAGCCAAAGGGATAAAGTCTTGCCGACTCGGCGTATGTCTCGGTGAAAGATGAAGGCTCGATGAAAGGTCTCGCCAACTCAGCAGGGTCTCGCTAAAAGAAGCTCGAGTTCGGGGAGAGTGGTTTGCTTTCAGCATACTGTGCTACCAACAAATGGAGCTCTCACCGAAATTTTTGAGCTCGACGAATGATTTTTCCTTTGGCAGGAGGTCTTGCCAATATGGCATGATATTGGTGTAACATAGTGAGCTCGGGGGGATGTCCTGTCAATGTGAGATTGTCTCACCAACAGGGAGGATATCGCTATAACTCTTTCCGCCCAACAAAACATCTCACCCACCCGACAGAGTCTCACCGAAATGAAATGAGCTCGGGGAGAATGAATGAATTTGGCGAAAGGTCTTGCCGATACGATAGGGTCTCAGCGAAAGGGGTATGCCTTCAGCAAAAGGTCTCTTTGACAAATGGAGATCTCCCCTACATAAGATGAGCTCGGTGTAAGGTCTTGAACTCGAAAAAATGTCCCACCGACTTGAAGAAGTCTTGCCGAAGTAGAAGGGGCTTAAGCTCGGGGAGAGTGGTTTACTCTCGACAAAAGGTCTCCCCAACCACAGAGAGTCTTGCCCACAGAATGAGCTCACCGAAAGATTTAGGGCTTGGAAAAATGTCTCACCGACTTGCCATGGTGTCGTCGATAGAGTTGTGGTTTTGGTGAAAGGTCTGACTGACCAATCAAGTTCTTCCTGACTCAAATGAGTTCATTGCCGAAACGGGTCGGCTTCGCTATGAGGTCTTGCCATCCTGATAGGGTCTTGCCGATACAAAATAAGCTCGGGGAGAATGGAAGGGTTCGACATAAGGTCATGCCGACTAGTGATGGTCTTGCTGACATGTCTTCTCCCTTCATTGTAATGGAATGCAATCGATGAAAGGTCTTAGTGAAATGTAAAAGTCTCAGCGACAGGGCCTGAGCTCGGGGTGAGGTCTCCCCGACATGAAGGAGTCTCCTCGACCTGGGTGTGCTCGCCAAAGAAGGAAAGGCTTGTTGAGAGGTCTTGGCGAGGGAGTGCAGTCTTGCCAATAGCGATGGATTTGCAAATGGGAAAAGGATGTCGGTGTAACCAATGGAGCTCACCATGACTTATGACCGATGGCGACTGTCTTGCCGATAGTTTTTGTGGTATCGACATGACTTCTGCAGCTTGCTAAAAGGTCTCACCAACTATCATATGCTATGCCGATGGCTGCTATAAGGTATAATTGCATCAGGAAGACATGATTAGTGTCTCACCGACATGTGATTCCATCCGAATGACCTTTGACCACCCGAGAATCTTGCGTGGCATTTGTTCGCCCAATCAAAAGGAGCTAAAAGTGAGCCATTAACTGATTGACTACCACCTTGAAGAATACCAACATAATGTAACCAGTCTAGATCTGTTCCATGAATGAGCCGATGGCACACCATGATGAACAAGGGTGCGGAGATCTAATAGGCGAGGCCGAAAACTGTTTCTAGAAGGGACGGTCAACGTGCAGAAAGGTCCGGAGTGGGAAGAAAGGCAGAAAAGAGGGAGAAACTATGAGTCACAGGGACAGCTGTGAGGTCTGTTAACCAAAGGCAGATCAGTATTAATGGCAATGCTTTAGAGCATTCAAGGAAGCTCTATAAGGGAGATCGAAGATAGACACGGAGGCTAGCAGTTAATGTTGTAGTTACAAAAGATCTACAGGTCATTCCAAGAAGAATCTTTCAACAACATGGACAACAGGGATTCACATTGAATGCAGCATTAACTATATTCAAAAGATTTGAGGGCCGACCCTCTTGCAACCTGTAGATATTTTGTAAACCTTAAAGGCATGGGCCAATGCATTCTTTTGGGTACATCTATGTATATATGGAATTCTTGCCTCTTTGTAAAAAGTTAGAGAGAAAACAAGTTAGAAAAGTTTTTAGAAGAGGAATAGAGACAGTTAGAAGAGAAGATAGAGTAAATAGGTCTAGAGATAGATTTTCAAGAGTACGAATTTTCTGAAGGGTAGAAGAGACAGAGCTGCATCTTGATTCTTTGTAATGGGAGCCTCTTTGGTCTTCTTAGTTAGGAGTTAGATTCAGTAGAGGCCAATAATGTATATTTCTGGTTTTCTTAGTATGGATGGAAACAATTTGAAATCATAGGTTTTCTGTACACAGGTGATTGTGCCAGATTTGTAAATGTTGCTTATCTGTTTCACTAACAGTAGAAGCAACTAGATTTAATCTATTTCATATTGTGTTCCAGAATGATGTTCATCTTGGGTTAATTAGTTGATTTGAAAAGCTTTCAAGGAAAGAAGTTTTATTTTATGTTTTGTTTAAATAGTGATTTACAATCTGTTGTTAAAATTAGCACCGTGGATGAATGAAGTTGTGTGTCAATCACAATTTGATTTTGTTCTCCAATTTCAGTTAAACATATGCACCTCGACATCGCATATGCTCTCATCATCATAAGAACATGACCCCCCTTCAGCAAGAAAAAATTCCATGCGTTTACAAAATTTTCTTCTAATCTTTTAACCTCTAGTTGATCTCCCTCTTTTAGACATACTACATGTCTCGCTTTCCTCTTCTCTTCCTGAATTTCCCTCGCTCGAGGAAGACATATTTGACAAATACCTATTTGGTGGTACCTGCACTCATAAGGATGTTGGATGAAGTTCTTTCATGGTGATGTGATCCCAAGGTGACATTATGATTAATCTATCATTTCATCGCTAGAATTTCACAGGTTATAAGGTAATCAAGTTTTGATAGATTGCAAGTTATTGTTACTACCGTCCAAATGTGTCCATCACAAATCAAATCTACTTAACGTTTTAACTCACAAACTTTGTAACAAGTGCTAAATGTGACTATGGTCCACCAATTACACAACCAAGGCCTCAAATGTATTCTCTAATTGTAATCAAAGGAATTTTCCTCTTCATTCAAGTAAATAAATTTGAAGGGAAACACCACCAAGTGGTTTATTGGACACCTACATGACTAAAAATAGCAGCAAATTTACATTTAATTTCCATATATCTAAGTAGTTAATGGGGAGGGAGTGTGTACTAGGCCTGGTTAAGTCATCATAAGTTTATGCTTTGGCAATAATTTTTTTTAAGTCATCTTAAATCTTCCTATGCCTAATTGCTAGGAGACTTTTGGTATGTTTTAAGGTAGGATGATTGATGAAAGAGCCCAAAGAGCCTTTCTCCATGGTATCCAGGTACACATAGCAGTGGTCTTCTCTTATACGATTGGACATGATTTAAAGAACTTAGCTAGGAATTATTCATTTAACCTAAGGTTTTCTCATAATGCCATCATTGGAAAAGTATGATCAAATTCTTCTATTATGAAGAATTGGTCTATGTGCCTCTAGTAATCACTATAAATGTTTGTAAGGATAAAATGACTAATTGCATCAGGTAGGAGAGAATCAACTTTGAGTTCTTCAAATATTATATTCCTCTATTCATAATTTTTAAGGGTTGTGTGTGGAGGAGGTTATCCGTACTAAGAAGGCAGGAGATCTTTCCTTGTATTCTTTTATAATTTTCATTATTCTTATTGTAGACACCTAAAAATGTCCATGTCTTGCAACACCTAGACATCTTGTAGTATGCTTTGCCCTAGGTACCCATGTCATCATTTAATTAGTTAAATAAATCTTATTTATTTGACTAATTCCATTTATTTCCTTCGTTGCATAATCCATCCATTCCTCTAATGTTAATTAAATAATTTATATTATTTAATTAATTAAATCATTTCCATCAATTCCTCTAATGTTAATTAAATAATTTATATTATTTAATTAATTAAATCCTTTCTATTCATTCTTCTAATGTTAATTAAATAATTTATATTATTTAATTGATGAAATCATAAATTCAACACTAATTAAATAAATAAAATATTTATTTAATTAGTAAAATATTAAAAAGATCTTCTCGCTTTCTTTCCAAAATCTGAACTCATGTGTATCTAATTAATTTATTTAATTAGATAATTCATTAATTATCCTTCTCATCTTTTTTCAGGATTTATTTCCTTTAAAAGAGAATCAAAATCTATAATTCTTCTATCTTCCATCCATCTCCATTTATCATCTTCATCAGGTCGTTATGTTGTATAATTGAGCAACCAACATTCCTTCAACAATCACCCTTCAAAATCTTGTATTCTTATGCAGGTGGAGAAGAGCCATGGAGGTCAATCAAATCTAAGTTTGAAAATTGGTTTGCATGTTCTTTGTTTATTTGCATTTTCATTCTAGTTTGTACTTCATGGTGCTTGATAGAATTTAATTAGTTTATTGTTTTCAACACATTAAACCTAATTGATTTTTCCCTATCTACACTTATTTATTTTACACTTACATTTACAAATACACATACATATGCATTTTTTGTTTTCATTTATTTTTTATGTAGTTTAATAGTTTGATCGATTTCATATTATATGTGTTGAAGACTTTAGAATTTCAATTACATTAATTTATGGATATGTTGTATCTATAACACTACAAAACCATATGCTCTTTGCATTTACACTTGCATTTAGAAATACATATTTATATACATAGATATAGATTTCTTTAATGATATGTTGCATTTTTTGTTCTAGGAGAGCATCTAGTAATTGCATTTACATTTACATTTAAAAATACATATACATACATACATACATACATACATGCATACATACCTACATATATATATATGTGTGTGTGTGTGTATGTATATCATTTATATTCAGTGATCAAAAACAACCCATTAGGTCTGCACATGGATACAAATTCATAAAATAAGATCTCCCATACATATTTTGTTGAAACCTAGGCTTGAACCTCTCATTTCACATGCTTTTCTTCACAAAACTATTGGGGACGACAACTATACTTTCTTTATTTCTCATCCTACGCCCTATTCATGCATCCTACAATTACAACAGTATCCATGGGGCCTCTTACAAAAGCTACAGTAATCACAAAAAGTGTAAGAGCCCCTTTATATCATTTTTGGACTACAAAACCCTCAAAAATAGGGTAACTCAGATTATGATTTGTTCATGAGCTATATGGACAAAATCATTAGCACCAGCTCATTCTTGGAGTCTTTTGAAAGAGAAGCGAATCAGGTGGCAGTTAAGTACAAACCTTATAGTGTCAAGGTGAATGAGGTGATCAATTTTGATTGGCCAACTAATGAAGAGTACCAGAAATGGGTAAATATATATTTAACTGAGGAAGAGTGAAAAGGAGTAGGCTGCTAACGGTTGACAAATCAGCTGTTGCAGTTACAATAGATTCCAATTTTTTTTTTGGTGATAGTCTAGGTGTGGAATTCTTGAAGCTTTTTGTTGCTGCATCAACCATTCTCAACGGGCACGATGAACAAAAAGATTCTCTGGGGAGATTGATGTTGTAACAAATTTTTGGAATATCACAAGGTGGTCCAATTGGTTGGTTACACATGTGCTTTCTGGCCCGATGCTTGTTTGCTCCTTCTTTTTCTATAAGAAGTATTTCAACCAGAAGTATGGGTTAGCAAGCTAGATATTTTTGGTCGAGTCTAGATGAAGTTGCAGAGCAAATTGTAAAGTCTGATGGTTTTAGGGAAAATGCAATTTAAGTTTTGAGTCATTCTGTAGTAGGTTTTGAATTCATGGGGATTTGATGTTTTATGATAGTACTGGCATTTGAATTGATATGAATAATTTGAACTCATGTCTCTCCAACTCATGTCTCTCCATTGTACAAACATATCTGAATTTTTAATAAAATGATCAAGATTTGTTTCGTTCATCTCACTGTTGTGGTGTGTATGATTCTTATTTTAGCTTTAATTTAAGGAATTAATTAAAATGCTTGAATGGGATTGTAGGTGGATATGTTTTGTATAAGGATTTGATAAGTAGTATTGGGTTAGAATACATATTGATGAGATTGTAAAGCAATGTTATCAAGGATCTTATATTTTATGTGTTAAATCTGTCATAAACCCTTAGATGCTTATAAATTTGACTCCTCCAATGGATATATGGCACTGATCTAAGTTGTACTTATTTGTATGCTTCAGTATTTGTTTGCCTTTACCTAGAGCTTGCTACAAATTGAAAATCAATGACTATCTTATACTGTGAAATGTTGTTGCAGTTATCTCATGCTCCAAATAGTTGATATTATTGATAAACATCCAATTCTATTCGATATTATCCTATTATGTTGAGCTATTAAATGAGATTATTTATTGTTGTTAATGTTGTTTATGATGATGGTGTAGAGGTTGTAAATGCATTAAGAGATCACCCTCCCAGGTCTTGCAAAGCCCAAAGTGTAGGAGGTCTTTCAAATCCTTGTCAGTTGGTCCAAGTCCTTCGAGCTATCCTTTATTGGAATTGGCAATTCCATAGGTAGATTAGAAGATCAACCTGCTTATCGTAAAAACAACCAACACCTTGCATATGTTTGTGGTGGAGGTATTAAAGAAGAATTGTATGCCTCTATTTCCATTCATTAGATCTACCTTAGCCTAGCATATACTTGGGCTAAGTCTACAATTGCTTCAAACTCATGTGATGAAGGCTATGTGTGATGAAATCCTAGACCTCAACCAATATGTGGGTAGATTATGGGCGTTTTTCCAAGACCTGAGGCTGGTCGATAAAAATGTGAAAGACTAAGCTATTTTATTTTTTCTATCTTATCTTATACCATTTTACGAGAATGGGGGTGCCAATGTACGAGAAGATCTTTGGAAACTAGGCATGAAAATTGAAGGTTAAACAGAATGGGGGTGCCAAATTTACAGTACTCATTGCCCCTTGGTTGTCAATTTTCCTTGAGTTCCCTCAACCTCGTCCTCGGCGCTGGTATTGACCTTGTTTTCACTCCTCCAAACTCTTCCTTGACACTGATATTGACCTTGTTTTCACTCCTCCAAACTCTTCGTTGATGCTAGTATTGACCTTGTTTTAACTCCAAACTCTTCCTCGGTGTTGGCATTGAACTTTTTTTCACTACTCCAAACTCTTCCTCAGCGCTGGCATTGACCATGTTTTCATTACTCCAAACTCTTCCTTGGCACTGGCATTGACCTTGTTTTCACTACTCCAAACTCTTCCTCGGCGCTGGTATTGACCTTTCACTTCTCCAATTTGACGAGCTACAACTTGGTTTCGTTAGGTGTTACAGTATGTTAATTAAGTTGAAAATTTTGGCACCATTTAGCTAGGTTTTAATATTCTACAATATAGTTAAGTATATATTAGCTATATTTTACATAATAAATAATATAATTATTCAACTTATTATAATTATATATTATATTCTTTAAAAAATTATTAAATCATTATAAAATTAATATAATTAATAATAAGTATATTTTATATAATACAAAATATAATATATATTTAATATAATAGTAATATATATTAATATGAGAGAGAGAAACTAAATTTTGATTGGTTGTTTCATGTCAACAATCCAAGGATGGCATGTGTCCTTGGGGAGTTATGCTAAGGGTAGCATGCCATTTGATTAAAGATATGATAATTCTCCTTTAAGACCTCTTTAATGTATATTGCACACTTAAGGAGACAAAGATAAATATATAGGGAAGAAAATATAGAAGAGAGGGAGATAATGACAAACATACAAATAGAAAGGGAGACAAAGAGATAGAGAGGGGTAGAGAGATAAAGAGATAAGGATGAATAGATAGAGATATAGGGAGGGTGATTGATATATCTCTCCCTGTCACTCTCTATATCTCTATATCTCCCACTATCTATGTCACTCCCCCTCTTCCCCCCTCTATCTATTGAGCTATCTTTCCCTCTCCCCCCTTTCTCTCTCATTCACTCCATCTCTCCCTCCATCTCTCATACTCTATATCTCTATCTCTATTTCTCTTTTTTATCTCCCTCTCACTCCTCTCTCATTTTTCTATCTATATCCTTTCTCTCCTCCTCTCCCCCTCTCTATCTCTCATTGTCTCTCCCTCTCTATCCCCCTATCATTGACTCTCTATCTCCTCTCTTCCTTTCTCTTCCCATATATCTCTATCTCTCTCTCTTTCTCTCCCCATCTATCTCTATCTCCCCATATATTAACTAAGAAGCCATGCAAGCATACAATAGTATATGTTGAGTATAATAGTGTTTTATTAAACTATAAGTAACACTTATCTTTCTAATGTCAAGCCTTCTTATAAAAATAGTTTTTATTAAACTATAAGTAGATTATTGTCACCACTCTTCATTCAACATGAAATGCCAAATGTAGCAATTGTTTTGTTGCTTTTTTCAAGTTTCATTAACCAAGATATTTATTGGGTTGAATAAAGTTGTGTTATGACCCTTCATCTCTTTAAAATAATTAGAAAATATTAGCGAGATCAGGAAGGGGAGAAAACTGAAATCCTTCAAAATAGGGGTAGTTGTGGGTTTGTTGGTTTTCTTTGTTTACTATATACTTAGTTCCTCTAGGATGAATAAGTCACTTTAGATCATTTTCTAAGTTGTGTATCCTAACTAATATAGAGTAAGCTTTTTTCATTTTAATTGACTACTACATAATAGTTTATGTGTTGAAAGAATTGTTTCCATTATTTGTAGTTTTTACATTGGAATACAAATCATATTTAATTTCATGCCAATATACTTCTTTCATAAAGATATTTGTTTGAAATAAGTGCTTCATAACCCATATAATCAAATCATAATTAACCTATCAAAAAGGCAATAGGAATTTTCTAAAGAAAAGAACACTTGACCCAATCATAAGTGTATGGCCTTCGAAGAAAGGAGTGATCCACCTTAGCAATAACAACTACCT
The DNA here is from genome assembly GCA_007258455.2 of Sequoia sempervirens. NCBI lineage: Eukaryota > Viridiplantae > Streptophyta > Pinopsida > Cupressales > Cupressaceae > Sequoia > Sequoia sempervirens. The sequence continues at coordinate 124,635 of VDFB02240408.1, forward strand.
AATTTAGACATGTGTATGTGCAGGATCATGATGGGCCAATAAGTGGCAACATGAAAAAAGTAGCATTTTGAACTCGCCAAAAAATGCGAAAATCCCGAGTTTACTTTTTTTTTTGGGTTGGGTGTCAATACATTGCTCCATAGCAATGCCCAAGCCAAAGTACTACAAATTAGATATCTGATTCAAATCGTATATCCGATTTGTTTTGGATATCCAATTGGTGTCTAATATCTAATTTGAAAAACATTTTAAAATGTAATATTTTGGTGCTATAAATCGGATATCCAATCTAAATCGGATATATGATTTTTGCACACATATACCCAAGAGTAATTAGGAGGTGGAGGGTGGGCAAGAGAGAGAGGGAAAGGAGAGGGAGATGGGAGAGAGAGAAGCTGAGAGAGTGAGAGACAAAGAGATGGGGGAGAGAGAATTAGGAGGAAGGGAGAGAGAGAGAGAGAGAGAGAGAGAGAGAGAGGGAAAATGAGAGAGAGGGGGGAAAGGGAGAGAAAGATATCTATAGAGAAAGAATTAGGAGGGGGAAGGGAGAGGGGAAGAGTGTTGAGGGTATAGGATAGAAGGTTTAAGGGTTTATGGTTGAGGGGGTAGGAGGGAGAGACTTGAGAGAGAGAGAGAGAGGGAGGGAGTGGGAGAGAAATAAAGGAAGGGAGGGTTAAGGGTAGAGGGTAGAGGTTTTAAGGGTTAAGGGTTTATGTAACACTCAAAAAACATACACATTCCACAATACATAATTTTCAATGATCATTGTCACATCACAAGAAAGGGGAAAGGAGATAACATGCATAACGTTTATATCCATGTGTGCCTAAAGGAAAGTTCATTAAAGATACGCAGAACACATAAACTTAAATACTATATCACAAATTAAGGGAACAACAATATCATCAAGGCATCCACAAAAGAGCCATAACACAAGAATTTCATGAGTGGAAAACCCTCAAAGGGATGAAAAACCACTTGTAAAAGTTTTGCACTAGCTTAATGAAATGCCTTATTGACAAAGCCTTATTGGCTAAAAATTCTCAATGGTTACAATGTGCCTCAAGGGCAATGATCATACTGTTACACTAACTGACCATTCATTACACATTTCAGGATACCATGAATATCACACATAACAAGAAACACAAGGGAGTTCCTTTATAGTTTACATAAGTCTACAAGCAACACTATCAAGTTCACCATTGAATCATCCTTGTGTAAAAATTAAGGTATTGCCAACACGCATGATTTTCTCCCATTCTACCTCCAATGACTTCTCAAATATTAGACAAGTACGTTAAAGGCCATAAGCCATTCACATGAGTCTTCATGAAAGTGATACTAGTCCTACTAAAATGCACATATGCCTACGTAATTATCACAAGTAAAATGCTTAATTCTAGACTCATGGTTTCATAGAGTTTTTATTCCTAATTGTAAGGTATGACTCCTCATTTACTTATCTTTATGTTCATGATGCCACAATGAATTCAAGATATATCAGACAAGATAAATGATTTTTCAGTATAAGTAAGATTCATTTATATTAAAAGTAAATAACTTACAGGTACATCATATTTGACCAGCCTAACGATGCAATACAAGAAGGGCTTGCTCATCCAACTGTCAAAAACCTAGACCTGTGATCGCTCCTGTATCTCTTCACCATCCTTCTCAACCAGATACTCCTCTACCTCTTTTCCCGATCCTTCTTCCTATACAAACACCTCTACCTGGACATATTTTCTTATATCTCTTGATCTGTTCACCATTTCATCAATGGTCAGTGTATCTCTGGAAAATTATGTTTGATTAGGTTAGAATTGCTAAATCTAAAAAATCCAAAGAGATAATGGAGAGCAAAGGAGAAAAAATGAAAATAAATGAAGCAAAGTTACCCAAATCTCCAATCTCCATGGTTGACCTCCATTACACCTTCTAGCTTGCTGCAAGTTGAAGGGTGCCCTGAGATTCTAAATGAATCAAAATGACTAAGAGAAGCTCTAAGTATGTGTAAGAGCAACTTTAAGATTATACCATGTCCTACACAAGTGTTGAAGGATTTTTCTATGCAAAATGACTCTAAATGACTAAGAGAAGCTCTAAGTATGTGTAAAAATGGATGAAAACAAGAAAGCTAGAAAGTTCACATGAATGCTTGAGAGAGAGAAGAGGAAGAAGACCAAATGAATTTGAAATTTCCATTTTATAAGAAAAGGCAATTTTGAATGGATGGATGAGATTGAAGGTCGAATCGACAGTCCAAAATTGATGCACCAAGAATATGCCATGCATGGAAAAAACTATGACGCTGACGGCTATGACAGACATGCAAGACATGCAGGCTATGATAGACATGCAAACTATGACATGAAATAATGGCAGGGTATCTTTGACCAAGTGGAGGTGCATAAATAATTTATTTTAAATTATTTATTCAAAATGGAGGAAAAGGACAAGTGGCAAATAAATAATTTATCCAAATAATTTATTTAGATAAAATGAAAAGAAGAGCATTTAATTAAATTTATCAATTTAATTAAATGGGGAGATGAAAATTAGACCTTAAATAATTAATTTAGATTAATTATTTAATAGGGAAGGTGTCATGGGATAGTTAAATGATTTTAATAATTATTTAACTATGAAAGAATTAAAGGACCATGAATAGATAAATATTTGATGGTAATTATTTAACTATAGATGAAAGATGACAAAATAATTAAATAAATAATAATTCATTTAACTATTGAAGAAGAGGGAGAAATTAGTGACGCAATTAGTTTGTTTAATCGGTCAGGATAGAATAAAGATTAGAAAGTAAATTAATTAAATAATTATTAAAAATTATTTAATTAATAGAGGAATATAATCAAACATAATTGAATAACTAAAATTATTCAATTATCAAAGGTCGAGGATGAAGAAAAATGACGCTTGAAGGCTTAGGAAATTTTTATGTGTCTACATTTTTCCCCTCTTTGTCATAATGCAGCCTATCGCATTGTGACAAAGAAAAATAAGTCAAATTCATGCACCAGTGCAAAATAAGATGAGGAAGAATGATGAGGAGGGTAGCGGTATGCCCCCTCGAGAGGACACATGGGTTCCAAGAACACGGATGTGCTCTCGAAATTGATTAGAAGACTAGAATATGAAGAGAAAGAAATGTTAGTGCAAAAGATATGGATGCCATGCCTATATGATATTATCTTGAGAGAAGATGACAAGGTAGAAGGAGATGCATGTTAGTAAGATGAAAAAAAATCCTTCAACACATTGCCATAGGACTACTAATTGTTGCTCTTAATCATCATTGGGTAGATTATCGTGATGGCCAACAAACGCCATGATATGACGTAAATCAAGGTGTGCAAGGTCATAACATCACTTGACATAAATAGTCATAGAATGGGATGATCATGACTCATACTAAAAGGTGTATTTGCCCCAGTCTTTTTGTCATAATCAACCACAGACAGTGAAAACAAGCAAGATAAATCATGAAACTTCATTTCTCTTCTAAATCCCGTTGTTAGGACATCCTCGAGGAACTAGTAACATGAATGTAAAAAATACACAACATTGTAAAATTAAATGCCAAGTTCCTGCGAAGTGTCTGGATGTCAAAATGTCAAGTTTATCCAAAATGTTGAATGTCTTGGTATCAAAGTGCCAGAGTTGAAAATGTAAAGATGCTAGATTAGTGTCAAGTTTAGGAAGGACACATCCTAAATGATGTCGGGATGTCAGACTCAGAAAGGACACATTCTGAATGACGTTGATGCCAAAGTGATACCAAATTCAGGAAGGACACATCCTGAACGAGGTCGATGTCCAGATGTCAAATTGATGACAAGTTCAGGAAGGACACATCCTAAACAATGTCAATGCTGAGATGTCGAATTGATGTCAAGTTTGCAAAGGACACATCCCAAATGATGTTGATGTCACAATGTCGGATTCAGGAAGGACACATCCTGAATAATGTTGATGCCAAGTTGATGTCAAGATTCGAGAAGGACACATCCCGAACAAGGTCGATGTCAAGATGCCAGATTTAGGAAGGAAACATCCTGAATAATGTCGCTACCAAAATGTCGAATTTAGGAAGGACACATCCTGAATAATGTTGATGTCAAGAGGAACATATCTCAATGTTGTGAGAATCCTCAAAATTCCAGATGACTATGACGATGACTAAGAAGGACACATCCTAGGGAATGATTAAATGATAGGCTACACTTGAGAAGGACACATCTAAAGAGTAAGCATGATTTGACTAGTTTGACTAAGTTTGACTGAGTTTGACCAATTTTGATATGCCGAGATGATTGTCATGTTCTGTTGACAGATTGTCAAAGTTCACTCGGGTAGATCATTTGTTCAAATTTAAAGACTATTTCATGTGTGAGAAAATTATGCAATGAACCCTAATGGACTGACCTAGTGTGGCCTTGGGGGCTCATCGACTGATGGCCTTGCCTACGTCATAAACTCAGAGACCTCGTAGTTCGACAATGACAAAGACTAATCAAGACTTGAATGGATGTGACTGTGTTGACTGACATGACTCCATTTTTTTGGAATTTTTGTGTTTTCTTCAGGATGTTTTTTCAATTTTAGGTCTTTTTTTAGGACATTTTTTATTTTTAGGTCTTTTTTCAGGACATTCTCTATTTTTAGGTCCTTTTTTTAGGACATTTTCTGATTTTTTAGGTCTTTTTTCAGGACATTTTCTGATTTTTTAGGTATTTTTTCAGGTCATTTTCTAATTTTTTAGGTATTTTTTCAGGACATTTTCTAATTTTTAGTTCTTTTTTAGGACATTTTCTAATTTTTAAGTCTTTTTTAGGACATTTTCTAATTTTTTAGGTCTTTTTTCAGGACATTTTTTTATTTTTAGGTCTTTTTTAAGGACATTTTCTGATTTTTAGGTCACGTGTGGTACCCACTACAGTCTTATGATAAAAATTTTCCCCTAGTCAAGTTGAGAACGAGCCAGGAAAAATGGAATGTAGAGAAAAGACATGATTAGTATGGACAGTGGATAGTACGCAAGACTTGATTTCAACCATTGTCAGCCATGGACGGAAATGTCATGATGTCAAGGTGAAGTGTTATGACAAATTTCAGAAAGAGTATGTTCATTAGGGACAAAAGTAGATAGAGTGATAGTAGATGGCACAACAATGACTGACTACACATGGTGCCTGTTTGCCAGGTTTTCACCATGGTACTTATCCAAAGCGCCTGTTTACAAGGTTTTCACTATTTGATGAATTATTTCTCTTTAAATTTGTCATTTTTTCATTTATTTTTTTCGTGTCACCAGGATGCCTGTTTGCCAAGTTTTCATCAAGGTGACGATTTTTTTTATTTTTCATTTTTTTTGTATTTTCATTGGTTTTCAGACAGGCTTTTTGACGCTACGCATAGAAGTTGCGTAAATGTAAATTGTTGATTGGCCCCGTCAACTGTTCACCTTCGAGAGTAGCTAACTGATATGCTCCAAAACAAAATGATGCTATGATGACGTAAGGGCCCAACCAATTGGGCTCAAATTTTCCTGGCTTTTCTCTATCTGACTGATTCTTGGGATTCTGCATTAGAACTAGGTTGCCAATGTCAAACTTTTGAGTCATCACCCTTTTGTTATAACTTTTGCACAAACAATTTTGGTATGCTTGCAAATGATTCAATGCATTGTGTCTGTGTTCATCTAGCATTTCTAACTCATGCAGTCTTGATTGTCTATATTCTTCATCAGTGGTAAGGCCTTTCATGGAGTCTCGCAAATATGGAATTTCAACCTCTATGGGAAAGATGGCTTCAACTCCAAAGACAAGGGTGAAAGGCGTGGCACCGGTGGAGGTACGAATGATCATGTAGTATTCCCACAAAGCAAGGTTGAGTTGGATGTGCTAGTCACAACCAGCGTCATTGACAGTCTTTTTAAGAATTTTGATAATGGTTTTATTAGGTGCCTCAACTTGACCGTTTCCCTATGGGTAATATGGCATGGAAAAATGGTGGCTAATATGGAAACGTTGACACAGTTCACGGACCTCTTGATTTTTGAAGGCACGACCATTATTCGTGATGATGGATTGTGGAATGCCATACCGACAAATGATGTAATTGAGAATGAACTTGGAGATCTGTTTGCCAATAATGTAAGTGAGTGGAATGGCCTCAATCCACTTAATAAAATACTAAGTGGTGGTGATAATGAATTTGTGTCCATTGGAGGATGTAGGGTAAATATTTCCCACGAGATCAAGTCCCCATTGTGCAAAAGGCCAAGGAGAAGTGATCAGCCTCAACTCTTGTGCTGGAGCATGAATTAAATCACTGTGAATCTGACATTGGTGACATGTTCTTACAAATTCCAGTGCATCCTTTTCTAGTTTTGGACAATAGTACCCAAGTCTCATAATCTTTTTAGCTAAAGTCGGGCCACTCAAATGGGACCCACATATACCCTCATGCACTTACCGTAAGTTCATTTTTGCTTCATTAGTTTCAAGACAACAGAGAAGGGTATTGTCAAAGCTACGACAGTAAAGGGTGTCGCTGATGATGGTATAACGTGCAACTTTGCAGATAAAGGACTTGCTTTGGTTATTAGAAAGGTTTTGAGGAAGGATCTGTGAATGAAGGTAGTCGAAAGTGTCCTTATACCAGGGGGAACTGGAACCAACAAGCTCACAGACCATTTTGGATTCAGGGACATCATAAGCAGGAACCAATAACTGCTCAACCAAAAACTCAAATTGTGGGACATTGCTGGGAATATCAAGCAAAGATCCGATTGTTGCCATAGCATTAGCAGCCTTGTTCTGTGTTCTTGGAATCAATTCAAAGGATAGCCTATGAAAATATGTCAAAAAACTATCAACCATCCATTGATAAGGGATTAGCTTCTCATCTTTGGTTTCGTACTCATCATTGACTTGGCTGATAACTAACTGAGAATCACCGAGGACTTGCAAATTCATAATTTTCCACTTGATAGCCATTCGGAGTCCTATAATAGGGGCAATACGAATCTGATTATAACCAGAAAAACCATTCATAAGGGACAACATCTCATATCCATCTGTCAGGTCCACAATGATATCAATATTCGGCAGAGGGAAAACATATTTAGGGCATGCTTTATTGAGATCTCAGAAGTCTGTGCATATCCGAATCTGTCAAGTAGGTTTGGTGACAGGGACGAGGTTGGATATTCATTCAGCATAGTCAATTGACCTGATAAAACCTACATCCAATAACTTTTTGAGTTCGGCTTTAACCAACAATGCAACTTGCGGGTGCATTTTTCTTAGCTTTGGTTTTACTGGCTTGGTATCTAGCAATAATGGCAGGTGATGTAACACTAACTCAGGATCTAACCCTGGCATATCGGCATAAGACCATGTGAAGTTTATCTTTCGTTCTGAGAAGAACTTTTGAAATTTTGGGTGTTCAGCTTCTGTCAATGATGCCGCAAAGAGAACCATTTTGGGGTCCTCCATAGTAGCTATATTAACTGGTATGGTGTCTTCTATGAGCATTACTGATTTTTATCTGTCTATGGGGAGAAAGTCCAATCCTCCACCCTTAGGTGCCTCAAGGAGGTTTTCACCCTCGGGTATGTCCTTTTTTTTACTATTTTGTCGTCAGAAGGTGCCTTTCGGTTTTCACCTAGAGACATGTCATTTTTTGTTTTATTTTTATTTTTAATTTTGTGAATAGAGGATGGTGCAGTCTCCTCGAAATAAGCAGCACAATCCAATTCAATAACAAATCCAGATTTGTAATCCCCATTTGGAATGCCCTCACGTAGTTTTAGAAATTTTGCTAAAGCCTCATCATTTTGAAAAGTGTCCATTACTGGTGGGCCTTGTTGGTTCCAGTCAATTAGGTCAGGGTAAACTAAGGATATTACATCATTAGCATTTGCAAATTGAGGAGATGACATAGAGAGCATGCAAATGGATGTCGAGACGTTAAAAATGAAGTTGTCATCGTCTGGCTCTATGTCAGATTCTATCCAGTATTCTCCTTCGCTTGTTTCATACTCACCAACAAAGTAAGGGACAAAAGGAGTAGTATTAGAGTCAGGATCAATAGTGGCAAGTGATGGCTCAGGCGATTCCGAATAATGGTTGTCAGCTTGGGATGACTGGGCTGGTATGTCGGGGCTAAGACGAATGGGAATAGAATATGATATGGACTTGACATCATTCGGTGTTGTATCGAACTTAAACATTTTCTAGAATCATTCCTCAAATGTAGGCTTGCTAGGTTCAAGGAATAATTCCTCAAGGCAGCAGTCACTTAAGGATCATTGAGAGCCAAATTCCCATTTGTGAGAGTCAGTTTTAGGGGAGGTGTCCTTAGTTGTCTCAACACATTCTGAAGCATACACTAACTCACATGGAAGCACATTGGTACTTGGATCGCCAGATTCTCATGGACCTAACCCTAACCCAAGATATTTTGGTCTTTCTGAAACTGATAGTGGCTCACGCCTTCCATTTTTATCCTTTCCAAGACCACTTTTTCCATAATAACCTTTTGCTTTTATCATGTTGTATCCTTTTCCATATATTGTTACTGGCAAGGGAGTTAAGTCTCATGGTTCTCTATAAATTTAGGATAGTATATCATCTGTGTCCTCTTGACTCATTTCACCCCACTTTATGAAAAATGTATTTGGAGGAACCCTGAAAGTTTCTTTTGCTTGTATTCTAAAACAAGGTTTTCCATAGACCTAGGGAGACTTGGGCATCTTGGTTATGCAATAGGCCTTATTCAGCTTGTACTCTCCACATCCTTGATCCTGAATCTGGAACCTTGAGTCGACGCTTGGGGTGATACATGAAGTGGAAGGTGTTATGGAGATGGTCATGGTGGGGGAAGAAGCAGTAGTGGATGTGGTTGGTGAAGAGGCAGGAGAATTCACGAGTGTTGAGGGATCAATGAATTTGGAAGACAAAGATGTTAGAGCTTCCCTATTGATAGGGACTTGACGTTCTGAGACACCCTGTAAGTTGGTGCAATATTGGAATGGATCAGGGCCTCTGTATATAGTAATATCAGTTCCTTCAAAAGGAAACTTCAAGCAATGGTGATATGTGGAGGGAATGGCTTTTAGAGCATGGATCCAAGGTTGACCGAGTAAAATGTTGTATGGTAGGTCCAAATCCAAAACTTGACAAGTGGTGTCAACAATGACTGGCCCGATCCGAACTGGGAGTGTAATTACGCCCCAAGAGGAACGTTCTTCATCATCATATGCCTTGATAACAATGCTTCTTGTGGCATCTATGCAAGCATCAAAAAAGCCTAATGCCTTGACCAATTTTAAGGAACATATATTTACTCCTGCTCCACCATCTACTAAGACTCGTCTGACCTAATGTTTATGAACAAGGACTTTGATATGAAGGGCATCATTATGGTTGGATTTGGATGACGAATAGTCCTGGTCAAAAAAGGTGATATGGTGGGGTGTCATGAGATATCCTACCATGGCTTCGAATTGGCTAACATCAATATCTTGGGGAACGGAGGATTCTTGCAGTGTTTTGTCTAGGATGGCCTTATGGGCAGGCGAGATGTGTAACAACTAAAGAATAGAGATTTGTGCGGGTGTTTTTCCAAGCTAGTCAATAAGATTAAAGTTTCCTTTAGGTTGGGATTGCTTGTTTTGTGGATGTGATTGTGACTGTGAAGTGGGTGGGCCAGCTATTGTTACCTTTGGTTGTCTAGGGGGAGGAGGGCCGACTATGGTGACCTTTCTGCTACGAGTGGTGACATTACATTCAGGGACCTTTCTAATGGTGACCATGCAGACATGTTCCTGAGTTGTTCTAATGTGATGTATAATAGGTCCCCCGGTATAGTCGTACCTAATACGAGTATGGTTGGCTTGAGTATTGTTATTAAGGTTTGACGTAGAAGGGTTTCTTGAACCATGATCCTGCAGTGGGTTCTTGTGTATTGTATTATCCACATTAGAAGCAAACTATGGCCTACCAACTTCAATGATACACTTTTCAATAAGGTCTTGTACCAAAATTTTCAATTGTTTATAGGAAGATGTTTTGTGTCCTTTTATGTGGTGATAGTCACGAAATGCATTATCATCCCACCAAGATGGTTTAAACTACCCAAGGTCGTATGGTTTGGGGTCCTGAAGTGTGATGACACCATTCTAAATGAATTTCTTGAGGACTTCATCAATAGGTTCACCCAAAGGGGTATATGTGTGACTTCTAGGGAATTGTCTTGGTTGTCTAGGCTTCCCTTGAATTTGATTGTTTTGATTGCCTTGGTTATTCTAATTTGTATGGATAGCATTAGCAGCATAGGTTTGTGTCATCATCTATGTGTTTTGCAGTTGTGTCCCTTTTAGAGTAATCATAGGACCCATAGTGTTGACAACCTTAGCATCAACTACACCATCATTGGTGACATGTTTCTTCTTAACCCAAAATTTTATTTTGTCAGCAGAAGGAGGGTTTGCATTTGTGCTTTTAGGACCACATTTTAGTCTTCCTTCGACTATGAGGGCTTGTTCAACTTGGACACCTCATTCAACTAGGTTCGCAAAAGTTGTGCAACAATGAACATGCAAGCCATTTTTAGTGGGCCTAATAATGTTTGTATGAACATTTCAACCTTTTCCTTTTCAGGTATGTCTATATGACAGCAACTCGCTAGGCCCCTCCATTTTTGAAAGAATGGTAAAAAGGTTTCACCTGAATCTTCTTGTGTGAGCTGGCATAGATTGGTAATGGAGGTGTCTATGTCAATGTTGTATGTGTAATTTTTCACAAATTTTTCAGCAAGTTCTTTCCATGATTGAATTCCAGGTTGCAGTGTATAGAACCATTCTAGGGCTGGTCTTGTGAGGCTTTTAGGAAACAGTCACATTCGATATGTGTGCTCATGAGCGATATCCACACAACTTGTTACAAACTCTTTGATGTGGTCAAGTGGATTTGTTTCACCCTTGTATTTGTTGAAGTTTGGAGCCACATAGCCATGTGGAAATGGTGCCATGTACAACATTGTATCAAAAGGATGTGGACATAAGTCATATGGCATTTGCGTCTTCTTGTCAGAGGTTTTCATATTTTCCATCTATTTTTGAAGGTCATCCACTTTTGCTAGCAAGGCATGTACAACGGGATCATTGGTTGCCTGAAAGTAAGGTATGTTTTGCTGATATTGCCAGTTGTGATTGGGGATATGTTGTTGAGTATGAATCTGGGATGAGTATGTAGGAATATGTGACCCAGCCATGTTTGTCTATATTTGAGGTCCTTGACTTGTTTGATGTCCAAAGGTATGCATTTGTTGCGTCATTTGAGTTCCTTGTCCTTGTTGAAAGAATTGTCTGTGTGGCATGGTAGTGTGTGGTCCTTGAAAGTGTCCATGTGATATATGCATATTGTGCCCTTGTCCATGTGGGACGTTCATTTACGATGATGTGTTAATGTTGTGTTGAGGACCTTGGATGAAAACGTGTCGTGAATTTTGTCCAAAGGGATTAAATGAGGTTCCACTGTAAGGATGTGATGACGATGCCCCCATTGTCATAGATGAAGAACCAATCATAGGATTTGAGGAGGTGGTGCCTACTAATGTAGACGCAAAGGTGGCTCATATCGTTTGTGAAGATGATATGGATGTTGTAGGCATGGACTGTGAAAAGGTATCTCCTATCGTTTGTGAAGATGATGTGGACATTGTAGGCATGGTCATAGTAGATGTTCCTCCAACAGATGTATTAGTTGAGGTGGACGTGTTTTGATTTATGGTGCCCCTAGATGTCGCATTAATGGTGGTAGTAGCAACTTGTGTAGTAACGAAAATGTTATTGGTTGAGGTATTGTTCATGTCATGTTGGGATGTTGTGTTTTGTGTCATATGATTAGGGGAGATAGGCCGTATGATATTAATGTCGAATCCTTTTGGTAATCTTGTGCCTTGGTCTACGAACATAGCGAGGTATCATTCAAGATCGTTCAAGACCAAGTCTTCGACAAACGAAGCTACTTCAGGATTTTGGGTTGCTGCCTCTAATTTTTCAATGTGAACTTGTCCATTTTGGTCTCTTTGTATGAATTGTTCAAAAAGTGGATTTTGAAAAGAATTTGACATGTTCATGGAAGATTGTGCATTCAAATTGCCAAATGGGTCATCAAAGATCCAGTCATTGGGATTGGTGTTGATATTTGTGTTGTTGTTAAAGTCTTGTCCAAAGTCTGCCATTTGTTTTTTCTTTCGTTGAAGTCTTGTCTCCACCATCAAAGGAAATTTCTCAAATGAAGATAATGACAATGCAAATATGACACTATCCTATGTTTTTGTCTTTTTATGTGATAAAGGATGACAATGCAACAAAATGATAATGTGTACCTAAGAAAATGTGAAATGCCAAAAAGCGAAAGTGATCATTATGACTATGATGACAATGATGACAAGGTGCAAAATAAGGACTAAGATGATTATGTCGACTAAATATGCAACTAATGCAAAGTCTAGGTTCAAAATAACAACTAGGATGAATAATTTTTTTGTATTTTTTTGGGAATAAAGTATGCAAGGTATAAACTAGAATTCAAGACAAGGATACCTAAACACTCTAAGCTTAGTCTTTGTTTTCAATTTTGGTTACCAAATGACTTGTTGAAAATGACAAGGTGATAAAGTCAAAAGGACTAGTGAGTTTTCCTAGCTAGACTGTTGAGTTGGAAAGCCTCACAAAAAGTGACAATGATTGAAGATAGAAGTGAATGACGAAGTCCAAGATAACCTAGTTTTGAAAGCAATGATTTTACAAATTTTGATGAGCTTCACCTAATCCAAAGCATGCAAAGATGAAAACCTAGGGTCAAGCTAATGCTAAGATGATGATTATGAACCTAATGGATAAAAGTAAAATTTGAAAGATTAAGCCTATGATAAAAAATGCGAACTAATGGGCGAAAAATGAAGATTTTGAGCAATTTGAAAGTTGGTTTCTGACAGAGACCTCTTGGAAGAATTGTTTGACAACAGGTTGACAATGTTTAGACTCAGATTTTGGTTTGCATTAGGGTTTTGTTTCTATTAGGAAAATGTGTCGTTTGAGGCAGCGAATGCGTCACAGTATGGCGTATGAGTTTCGGTTTAAGCGAATGTGGTTGTAACAGTTGCATTACAGTTTGTTAAAATTGAGTTTTCATACCTATTGAGAGAAAATCTAATCTGTCAAAGGTTGAATGTTTTGTCCAGAAGTGTAAATGTGGTGAACAATGTTTGAAAATCCAGCAAGCACTTGACAAGCATAATGTTTTGGTGTATGCAAACACACATGAGACAAGCACAATCCTAATAGGCCAATGGGCCAAGGGTTTGTATAGTTGATATAGCCCACCGATATACCCCGGATTGGTGCTAAACACCTTTCCTTCTTGAGAGTGGATAACTTAGAAGTTTGGTGGCACTGGCTCCCCTCCATGGCTCATTAACATTATTCAGGCACACCAATTTCGGATTCTTGGGTAGTCACTTCCCAAAAAATGTTCTCTACTCAAGGGGATCAACAGTGAGTATCTTCGGGCATGATATTGTACCCTGCACTATACCAAGCAATGGTTGAAAATGGTTGGCCTCTAAAACAAAAGGTGTCTAGTAAGGGAATTGTGTTTGTAGGGCATGATCCATGCGGTGAGATTCCCCTTTCGGATCCATCTCATCAGAACCATACACGTGATTCTTGGGATTTCCCCAAGAATCCACTTTTATATACCGGTTAGAAGTCCCTCGGGTTCAGGGTGCTATCGGTCTGAGTCGTCCTGGGGTGAGTACTTTTTCCCACTAGAATAGACCCAAGTTCTAGTGTCAGTAATCGTTTCTCTTACACCTAGGATCGCCCGAAAGCGCAAGGGGAGAGGATACTTTGATTACTAAATCGTAAAGGTTACAAAAATAAAGTAGGTTTGGCTTTCTGATCACCAAGTTTGCACAGGGTGAGAGCATAATCACCTACCACATCAAGCACAATCAAACACTTGCAAACAAAAGTTCATTTTAGTGCACCGAAAGAAGTGTTCCTAAACTAAAAATCACAAATAGATGGTTTGAAAGATTAGTCTTTGACAAACGTAGCTACAAAATCATATGTCAATAGTTTAGATATATGTCTTTGACTCACGAGCATTGCAAACCCACATGTTAGTAATTTAATAAATGTCTTGGACCAACGAGAAAAATACAAAAAACTAAGTTAGAACAAGAGATTAAAAACCAAACTAAAAATTAGTAAATAACAAAATTGGAAAATAAAAAAATTAAACTAAACTAAGAAAAAGAAATCAAAGAAAACTAAAAACTAAGAGCTCAATTTTTTTTGTTGCTCCAAAAGAAGCATTTTTTGGGAGCCCCACTCCCAAGCCACATGCTACAAATAGAAGATTAGTAAAAAAACCTTAAATGAAAACAACAAACTAAAATAGCGATAACTTTCTCAAAACTAAACAAAATTTTAAACTGTATATATCTATGGAAAACTAAGACATAGAGCTTCAAAACCCATAAAACGTTTTTCAAAATACTACAAGACAAAAGTGTTATAAACAAAATAAAATTTGGGTTTTAACAGCTAAATCTTAAAAAACTATGATCACTAAAACGGCCATAACATTTTCAAATCTTAACAAAAATTTAAACCGTTTGAAGTTCTGGAAAGCTGAGAATGAGGCCTAAAAAACCTAGATAATGGTTTTAAAATATTTTATGCGCCCATTTTTCTGTGCTCAAAAGAAGATGACGGGATTTCATATGAATTCTTGGTTGTAACCTGCAAAACAGCAAAAACAAACAAGAAAACAAACCAATTTCTCTGCAAGAAAAAACAAACATCGGGTTCACCAAATGTATCTCTGGAAATTTATGTTTGATTAGGTTAGAATTGCTAAATCTAAAAAATCCAAAGAGATAATGGAGAGCAAAGGAGAAAAAATGAAAATAAATGAAGCAAAGTTACCCAAATCTCCAATCTCCATGGCTGACCTCCATTACACCTTCTAGCTTGCTGCAAGTTAAAGAATGCCCTCAGATTCTTCGAGCAACTTTAAGATTATGCCATGTCCTACACAAGTGTTGAAGGATTTTTCTATGCAAAATGAATCTAAATGACTAAGAGAAACTCTAGGTATGTGTAAAAATGGATGAAAACAAAAAAGCTAGAAAGTTCACATGAATGCTTGAGAGAGAGAAGAGGAAGAAGACCAAATGAATTCGAAATTGCCATTTTATAAGAAAAGGAAATTTCGAATGGACGGATGAGATTGAAGGTCGAATCGACGGTCCATAATTGATGCACCAAGAATATGTCATGCATGGCAAAAACTATGACGTTGACGGCTATGACAGACATGCAAGACATAATCAACAACAATCAACAATCAACAATCAACAACAAGTAGTGAAGGAAGCAAAGCATAGTTGTATTTTTACCTTTTCATACCATTGATCATCCATTCCAGCAATAGGCTATAATAGTGAATACTTGCACAGGGGTGTTTTAATGAAGACATTCAGCATAAAAACCATCATAAATCATGGTGCTTCAAGGGAACAGAGCATAGTCATGAATAAGAGCAGTACCATTAAAGGCTACAAGTCTGTCTTCATGTTATCTATGAATTTGAAAAAATAAATCTACATTGGGTGACAACATGACTATAGCCATGAAATGGATTGCAGTGAGATAAATAATATAAATGGTTGTTGCCACTATCTCATTTTCTCTTTGGATAGTCATTACTAATTCCTAACAAGTGAATAGAAAAGGGATAGGTGTCAATAATATACCTTCATTTGACAAGTCCTATACTTTTGGTGATCTCATTGACCCAATAAGGCATTGCTTAGAAATCATTTCATATCTTTTTGACAAAATAAAAAGGAGGACTGATGTATCCAATTGTAAGAAGAGAGCAATGTCTAAGGGAGGGGTAGTACCATCATCTTAGGTACCACTGTTGCAAGATGATAAATGACAATCCTTGTGTTTGTATGCATGGAGGTCCTAAAGCATACTTTGGGTAAGGTGCATTCATGGCATCTTTTGGTGAAAGGTTTCCCAAGCATGAGCAAAGATCCAGTGTTTCATCAAGCTATGTTGGAACAATTATACACTAATCCCTCCCCTAGGGTGTTTCCTCGCATCAAAACCAATCCCTTCTTCCTATCATTTGTTGACAAGGGCAATTGATCTAGGAAGTCATCATATAGGTTTCTACTTAAATAATCAATTTGGCCAGCATGTTGCTTTGTCGGTGCCATCTTGAGTAAACAAGGGCTTCCTTGCTATCTCAAACCTTAGACAGACTAAAGATAAACAAAATATGAAATTATAGAACAAAACTTTGCAATTTCCCACAATTCTCCCTCTCTTAGGTCTCTCTCTCTCTCTCACTCACTCCTTATATGTCTCTCCCCTCTACCCTTAAACTCTAAACCCTAAACCCTTAACTCTTAAACCCTAAACCCTTAAACCCTCTACCCTCTACCCT
This sequence comes from Sequoia sempervirens, assembly GCA_007258455.2. Lineage (NCBI taxonomy): Eukaryota > Viridiplantae > Streptophyta > Pinopsida > Cupressales > Cupressaceae > Sequoia > Sequoia sempervirens. The sequence goes on from VDFB02240408.1 coordinate 141,206, forward strand.
TAACCCTGTCTCCGTCTATCTCTCTCCCACTCCCTCCCTCTCTCTCTATCAAGTCTCTCCCTCCTAGCACCACTCCCTCTCTTAGGTCTCTCTCTCTCTCACTCACTCAGTCATTCTATCTCAAGTCTCTCCCTCCTACCCCCTCTCCCTCTCTTAGGTCTCTCACTCACTCACTCACTCACTCCCTCTATCTCTCTTCCTGATAGAGCTTCAAATTTTGTTCCTTGTTTTCCTTTCTTGTCATGCCTTATGTCTCTGGTCTTTCATGATGTTTGGGAAAATCCTAAGGTTGGGGTTTTAGCTTTGTCTTCATGTAAAATCCTAGTGTTTTTCTTATGCCTTGGGTGGGATCTATTTCGCTGTTACTTTTGGAGAGCCTCTAAAACATCTTATGCCCCATCATTTCGTCTAAGGTTGGGTCCCTTTGGTCTTAATATTTTATTTCCTCCGCAGGATTCTATTTTTCCCTAAGTCTTGGTCAGCCCTATGTTTCATCATTTTAAAACAAATTATGTCGATCGTTTATCATCCACCTAGTGATTTCCCCCTCATTCTTTTAATAAATGTTTTATTTTGCAGAGGGTAATTTGTGTTACCATTGATCGACTGTTGTTTGATCTCAGTTGTTCCCCGCCAACCCGCGATGACCCCACCACACTGCTTTGGCTGATCGTGATATCGTAGGCAAGCGCCACATGTCCCATCTGATGAAGCTGAAGGGGATGAGTTTAAGTGACCGTTGATGAATCGTCATTTGATCTCAATGGTTGCCCACCATTGCGTGATCAGAAATCACAAGGTCTTTATTGATCATGATATCATGGGCGACTGCCACGTGTCTTATTTGGTAAAGCCAAAGGAATAAGAAAAATACCTTGGTAAATTAATCCGGCTTTAATATGTTATGTAGCTAATTACTAAAATGTTCTTTAGATGCACGCGTTTCAAATCTACGGAGATGTTATAATCTCAGTGGGAAATCTGCTAGATGGTTAATGATAAAGTCGACAATTGTTTTGAAGGAATAGGATCATCGATGATCAGGATCGACGATTGCCCGCTATTGCGTGATCAGAAGTTGCAAGGTCTTTACTGATTGTGATATCGCGTGCGATCGCCATGTGGATTTCCTTGGAAACGTATGGTATGGTGGGCCCCTTATTGCCATGTTGGTGATTGTGTTAGCTTGTTTTGAAGGCATTCGTTTGATGATTTGATCAAACTGATGGATCCAAGGTTAATATTTAAATCAATATCAAATACAATTGGATTCGTTCGTGTAGCGCGTGAGTAAGCTTTAATGGTGGATGAGACACTTGTTGGCATGATTTGATTGAACTAAAAACAATTCTCCTACTTTTATTGTATCACAAAGCATTCAAGTATTTTATAAAGCAGTCTCAGAGCCAAAAGCGAAGTTACGAGTTTCTACAGCGAAGAGTTGGGATTTCTGCAAACACAAAAGTCGTGAGTTAATTTTTGTGTCGCCTGGTTATTCTGCACTTGAATTTGAAAAATTGTTTACTGTATGCTTTTTATTGGGCTTGTTGATAAATTTTTTAGGGCTGTAGATTGATTGAATTGTGGGGAATTGCAGGGTTTTATTTTGTAATTTCATTTTCTAGTTAGTCCTAATTATTGAAGTGTGAAATAGTAAGTAAGCCCTAGTTTATCTAAGATGGCACCTCCAAAGCAACACTCTAGCCAAATTGATTATTTGAGTAGGAACCTATATGATGATTTCTTGGATCAATTTCCATTGTCAACAAATGATAGGAAGAAGGGGTTGGTTTTGATGCGAGGAAAAATCCTAGGGGAGGGATTGGTATATAATTGTTCAAATATAGCTGATGCTAGCGTTCCTCTTATAGGTTTGGAGATGTTTAGATTGTGGTATGGATAGAGGAATTTTCCTCACCCCTTCTCAAATGGTTGGATGTATGATATGGGGAAGTTGGTTGTGCCAAATGTGTTCCCTGATATAGATTTTCTTAGGGTCGTGGCTGCGAGATATGACCCTATTACATAGGTAATCAGGGACAATGATGGAAGGCTTCTGTTGAGCATTAACAAAGAAGAGGTCCAACAGGTTTTTTATTTGAGTGAGCCGAGTGTATACTTGGTTCCTATCAATCTTGAGGAAATGAACCAGGAATATGGAAAATTAAAGTCTCTTTTCAGAGCTAAGTTGCTTCCACCTCATCTAGCTAGGGCAAAGGGTTCAAGATTTAATATTAGCCCTAGTGACCAAGAACCATTCAGAGTAAACTACTTTGCAAATCATTTCTTGGCCACTTTTTATTCATTGTGCTAGATTTTAGGTTTCAATCCTAGCACGATCATGCCCATTGCCTACATGTTCATGGGGATGCAAATACAACACCCCAATTTCTTTGTGACATTATTTTTCCTCCTTCTTGGCTAAAAGGATACATGAAGGGTTGTCGAAGTTGCAGCGAAATGATACAGGCACTCAATTCTTTTGGTATTCTATGTTGATGCATATGTTCTTGTGCAAGAATGATGACTTCTTTTCTGAGAAAATGGAATTAAGGAAATTTGTTGATGGTGAATGTACCCAGGATCCCTAAGGAATTGCATGATTTCCTCAGACCGAAGGGGAGGAAGCCAGAATTAAAAGTCTACCATAACTAGGGTGACATTATTCCATACCCAGTTAGCACTATTTTGAGGGTATATGGTTTTCAAGGAACCCCCCATATACTACCAGACAATGTGCCACCAAGAGTGGGATTTGCAGAGGTTATGTGGAAAATAGGCCGTATGCATGACGATAACCTCACTGGGAGGGGTAAGGGAACCTTTTTCCTAGATTATACAGTGGTATCTGATTTTGTATTTTCAAAGGGAGGATGGGTACACTTTGGAAAATTCTTTGATGATTACCACTTAAGGTGTGGTCCAAAGAGGAAACATGATCCTGAGGGCTTCTTTTCCCTTTTCAGACAGAGAATAAAGGGTGGAAAGTTTGTGCATGAGTTCAACTTTCCTGAGGACCTAATTAGAAATGAATTTGATCTAAATAGGTAGGAGTTGAACAAGGAGAAATGGATAGCTTATGATAATCTATTAGATATTGTGCACAAAATGGATCCAAAGTATGATCCATTGTTGGAGTTCAGTCCACATCATAAGAAAATTAATTTTGTGATGGGGAACTTCAAAGAAATTATGGGCACCTTGAGGACCAAGAAGATAAACTTGGAATTGAGTCGGGGTGTGTAGGAACAAGCTATCAGGCCAATGGAAACAAGGCCAACATACCAGCCTACAGAAAGGTGGCCCATTTATATGAGGAAAAAGGATGACAACAGGGATGAAGAAGAAATGGACAAAAAAGGTAAACAAATAATGAAATTGCCTACACAGCCAGGTCCAAAGCTCAAAACACCTAGGGAAATTAAGATTATTGATCTGGAATCATCACCAGAAGATAGTCCTTCATCACCACCATCTGAACCAAGCCCCAAGATGCAAAGGAATGATCAGCCACCAGAGGATGTGATGGATGAGATTGTTGTTACTGATCAAGATATTTAGATTGGTATGCCTTCCCCTCTTACGTCAGCTGAATTGGTTTTATCCAATTTGGATATGAAAGGAACATGTGTACAACATGCAAGAATGGAGGCATCTAAGGAGTTTCTTGATGATGATGCATTTATAAAAACTCCTATCTTCTTGAAATTGGTATGGAGGATGAAATTTGAGGAATATCAAGATAAATGTAAAAAGAGGAGAGAGTTGAGACCTGGCGGGTCAGACCAAGAGAATGATGAGGAAGTGAAAGCTGAATTAATGGAAGAATTCAAGAGCATTACTCCTGAGGAAGGAAGAAAACTGGTGACTCAGGCTGGTGTATTGATTTTTCCTGAATGGGACATTGCAGATGTTGTAGCATTTAATGCTATTCTAAAGTCCAAGCATCCCTTGCAAGACTCTAAAAAAGAGGTCAAGGCAGCACTACAAGACTTTGCCTTCAGTGAAGAGTATGAGACTTTGGCAATTTGGGCATTGGCCCCACAAGGGAGAAATCCAGATGTTATAGATATTAACCCAAATTTCAAAGGAGGGTTAATAATAAAAAGAGCTTTAGAGACCTCAACCACTGAGGCCACTAATCTACCTGTGAATGTGGCCAAATTGGCCCAAAAGACTGTTGAAAATAAGATCCTGATGGAGAAGTATAACCTTTTGATTGAGGAATACAACAAAATGCAGAAAAATAGTGTTGAGTTGCAGACCAAGGTGGATAGGTTAAGGTATAAACAAATTGGGGAGACATCAAGTGCTCCAGGAATCAATTCATTACCTTCCACATTAGGGTCAGTGCCTCCTGCTTCTCCAATTGTTTCCACACCAGGGTCTCCTAGTCAGAATCATTCCCTCACCCCTCCTTTAGAACAAATTGATGAAGAAACAGAGTGCTCTGTCGATCCTACAAAGAAGTAGCTCATGCAAAAAATTGAAGAATTGCAGGCATCATTAAAGGTAAGTGAGGAGGGATCTTTTTCAAAGCAAAAGGAGATTGTCATTGTTGTCTCGAGGCACTTAAATGAAAAGGTTGATAATAGATTATCATCTATACATTCTTTATATTCTTTATTATTTGATGCAATAAAGAATATAGATAGGGACCAGGAGGTAGTGATACCACTAATTCAAAACTAGATCCCTAGGGCCAGTGATTTGGGTACAATGTATACATCCTCAAGGTTTGATTAAAATAATAGGCCACAATCATTAAAGCCTACTCATGTGTTAGTAAAATCATTGCAAGGTTTTCAGACCTTACCGGATGACTTGAGTAGGAGGATCAGGGAATTGGTGAAGAATTTTGATGATTGGGGTAACACATTGTTACCTGATATAATTGATGAGTAGGGGAATATCAAGTCACTCCAGCAGTGGCAACATCAGGAAAATGAGGTCATCAACGACCAAATTAAATTAATTTTTGATGACTTAGATTATGATTTGTTGGTGAGCTATATGGATAAAATCATTAGCACCAGCTCATTTTTGGAATCTTTTGAAAGAGATGCAAATTAGGTAGTGGTTAAATATACACCTTATAATGCTAAGGTAAATGAGGTAATTAATTTTGATTGGCCGACTGATGAAGAATATCAGAAATGGGTAACTAAATATTTAACTAAGGAAGAATAAAATAAGTGGGCTACTAACAGTTGGAAAATAAGTTGTTACAGTTACAATGGTTTACAATTTTTCTTTGGTGGCAGTCTTGGCACGAGATTCTTATGGCTTTTGTTGCTGCATCAACTTTTCATAGCTGGCACAATGAATAGGAATATTCTCCAGGGTGATTGTTGTTGTAACAATTTTTGGAATGTCACCAGGTATTCGAATTGACTGGTGACATGTGTACTTTCTGGCCCAATGCTTGTTTGCTCCTTCATTTTCTATAAGAAGGATTTCAAGTCCAGAAGTATGGGTTAGAAAGTTAGATAATTTTGGGTCGAGTCTAGGTGAAGTTGCAGAGCAAATTGTAAAGTTCGATGGTTTTAGAAAATGAAATTTAGGTTCTGAGTCATTCTATAATAGGTTTTGAATTCATGGGGATTTAATGTTGTATAATAGTACTAGCATTTGAGTTGAAATGATAAATTCAAACTCATGTCTCTCCAATGTACATGCATATCTGAATTTTGAATAAGATAACTAAGGTTTTTTTCATTCATCTCACTATTGTGGTGTGTATGATTCTTATTTTAGCTTTAATTTAAGGGATTAATTAAAATTCTTAAATGGGATTATAGGCGGATATGTTTTGTATAAGGATTTGATAAGTAGTATTGGGTTAGAATACATATTGATGAGATTGATATGCAATGTTATCAGGGATCGTATATGTTATGTGTTAAATATGTCATAAACCCTTGAATACTTATGAATTTGATTCCCACAATGGATATATGGCACTAATCTAAGTTTTATGATTCAGTATTTGTTTGTCTTTACCTAGAGCTTGCTAAAAATTGCAAATCAATGACCCATTTTATCTTGGGATTGTGTTGTAGTTATCTCATGCTCCAAATAGTTGATAATGTCGATGAATATCCAATTCTATTTGATATTATCCTATTAGGTTGAGCTATTAAATGATATTATTTGTTATTGTTAATGTTGTTTATGATATTGGTGCAGAGGTTGTAAACACATTAAGGGATCACCTTCCTGGGTCTTACAGAGCCTGAAGTGTAGGAGGCTTTTTTAAAGTCCTCGTCAATTGGTCCAAGTCCTTTGAGATTCCCTTGATTGGGATTGGAAATTCCATAGGTAGATTAGAAGACCAACCTACTTACATTGTAAAACAAAACCAACACTCCCCTCTACCCTTAACCCGAAACCCTAAACCCTTAACCCTTAAACCCTTAAACCATCTACCCTCTACCCTTAACTCCCCCTCCCTCTATCTCTCTTCCACTCCCTCCCTCTCTCTCTCTCTCAAGTCTCTCCATCCTACCCCCTCTCCCTCTCTTATGTCTCTCTCAACCCTTAACCCTCCCTTACTTTATCTCTCTCTCTCTTGCAAGTCTCTCCCTCCTAGCATCACTCCCTCTCTCAGGTCTCTCTCTCTCTCTCTCTCTCTC